>OZ020497.1:14698612-14858612 GCA_963971365.1 Lasioglossum villosulum
ATTCTGAGGCCTTAGCTACAAGTAAGTGAGAATATCATTTCATTAAGACATCAATTGAAATTTAAAAACTGGACGGTTATTGTTGCTCGCTCACTTCGCGTGTACGGTTGTTGTAGCTCGCTCGCTTTGCGAGCTCGCGAGAGGGTTAGTGGTACGGATGTTATTTGGTATGTGACTCTCCATGAGTCGCACAAAGAACTTCCCGATTCGTTAGTTGCAGTATATTATTATCATTATTTAATGTACGGTTTAAGAAAATTATACGTTCTCAGGGAATTTCAATAGTTTTCTACTTATCTAAATGTTTGCTATATGGCGTCGCATTAAACCAACATCGTATGCTCGTTGCTCGCTTGGTTACTTTACTCGCTTACTTTCACTCCCACTCTGGGAAATTGAAAATCCAACCACAGTATAAACGGAATTTTAGTATTTTCTTGAAAAGTAATAAATTGTAATATTCCGCAGGGTCCGTTAACCAGCCCGTCTTCAACATCAATGTTATTAATTATCATATATTTTATATTAACTTTCAATTTAATCTCAGTTAATAATTCGTTTTGAACTGATTGTTTTCTCAAAGATTGTAACATAAATTTCTTTTTTGTACTTTCATCGATATTCTTTGAAAATGTATCCTCGGCATTAGAGATCATTAACTCACTCTTGCATTGTGATAATTTTCGATTATTGTAAGCGGTAACATTAGCATTAGATGCATAATTCCCTATGAATCGGGAAGTTAATAAATTCAAAATTGATCTGAAAACAGTATACGAAATATATAAGGTCATACGCAATATGCATACGCCGAAAACCGAACACGTGTTTGCTACTAAAATCAACCCATTGCTTGCAAATTATTTAACTAAATTTACGTATAATTAGTCTTTTATTAGCTTGTATAATGTATGTAGAAAATGTGTACCGTCTGTGACGTGAATAATACTTAATTTTTACGTCATAAATCTATCAGTATTAATACCTAACTTCAAAAATTAATTATTTATGTCCATATAATACTTAAAAAAATGGTTTCATCAGATTGTGAACTTGCTTTAAAAATTAAATATGATAATAGCCATCACTAGAAATAAAACTTTTGATTGTAGTCGTAAAAAAATTAAA
The DNA here is from genome assembly GCA_963971365.1 of Lasioglossum villosulum. Classification (NCBI taxonomy): domain Eukaryota; kingdom Metazoa; phylum Arthropoda; class Insecta; order Hymenoptera; family Halictidae; genus Lasioglossum; species Lasioglossum villosulum. Next base: position 14,699,741 of record OZ020497.1, read on the forward strand.
AAGGTATCATAAAAACAAATTAAAAGTAAGAGCAAGCCAAAAGTACATAAAATATTAGGACATTATTAAAAATGACACATTGAAGGAAAATAGAAGATTGACTAAAAATAAAAGATTGAACAGAAGTCAAGAATCACATTTTGTTGAGTCCATCGTACAAGGTTCTTAATACAGTGGGTAGTGGGTTATCATTAAGGGAGGCCGCTGACCAGTTTAATATTCCAAAAAGCATACTGCATTCTAAAATGAAAAATTTAAATTTGGAGGATGCTAAGAAAGGATCACCAAATATGCTTTCGAAGACGGAAGAAAGATCTTGAAAAAAGGAGCAAGAAAAAAATTATAGAAGAAGTATATTTGTCTAAGAAGTAGGAAAAAGAGAGAAACAAAACTAAAAAAAAAACCAGAAGAATAATAATTTGCATGAAAGAAAAACGATAATTACACAAAAATTTAATTATATAAAGTTAAAAATCAATGATGAATCTAAAAAAATAAGGTCTAAAGCAACTAATTATAATAAAGATGAAATTAAAGAAGAGCAAGCAAAATTGTGCACTCAATTAGGGAATATGGAGAAAGAAGTATTGTCTCTTGAAATAATTGCGTTACAACAGAAAATGAGAATTGAACAGGACATAATTTAATATTCAATAATAATATTTTCATACCATATGTACATCATTAAAGATTTAATAAAGGTCGCAGGCATTCTCAAGGAATACCCACACTTCTCCCGCCGCACAGTGACCAAAACCTGGACAAAAATCGATTTTTATCTTTTGTTTAAATGACCGAAATCAATTATGTTACGTCATTAACAATACCCTGAAGTTTATGAAAAACAAGTAAAATGAGTTAAAAGTTATTAAGTAGAAGTAGATATTTATATTTAAGTATCGTCGTTATTTGCTCATCGCTTTAATTTAATAATATTTGTGTCTGTTCAAACTCCTCTTGCACAGCTACAGTTACATGTAAAATTATAACAAAATTTGCTTATATGGCTCTTTGTACATTGTATCGATAAAAAATCTTTAAAATTTTTTTGAATATGTTTAATAATTATTTTCGAGTTTCTTATTCGACCAGCGTATTAACTCGATTTTGAATTAAAAAAGTAAATTTCCGATGCGTAATTTTATATGTTTGCCACATAATGCCCAAACGAAACTAGGATAAATATTTTTCTTAAAGTATCCTTAAAGTTATGAAACAAACCCCGTTTGCCGATTTTTGCCCATTGAAAAGATATTAATAATATAATACTGTATGTATTTTCATGCAGACAGTTAAGTGCGAATACCCAGAATCAAGAAAGACTATTTATGTGAATCTGTTGTAAAAAAATTAGCTTGAATTAAGTTTATATCATGTGTTAATAACATTTTAATGTTAATAACAATTTGTTATTAACAAATAAATATATTTAAAAATAAATATAGCAGTTGATATGTGCTCGTTGACAGAAGTTGACATATAATGTACTCGTTTTTACATTCGAATTTTACATTTTGTCCGCTAGATGGAATATAGGATAACCTTAAAACTCGCAATTGAAATTGAACAAATCTTGTGAAAATCTTGAAGAACATAATATTACTATTTAGATAGAGGCAGAATAAAATTGTGTTAACTACATAAAACAAAAAATTACATATTCCCGCATTAATATAAATAAAAAGAAAAGATAAAAATTTAAAACAAAAAAATTAAAAAACACAAAAAACTTGATTTCGAATACAAATTCAAAATCAGCATCCCCAATAACTCATATATATCAATTTTCAAAAAAATCCATTCAGTTTTAATTTTTCGGTCCGCCATATTGAATCGACCATTTTGAATTTTATAATTTTGATTAAAAATTTGAAATCTACGTCCAAAACAACCTAGAGATACCAATTTTCTAAAAATTTACCGCAGAATTCACTGAGTTATCGAATTTTGTCTATTTCAGCCGGATTTCGGCCACTGTGCGGCGGTGCGTCTCGCTCCCCGTAGCGACCATAGTGCTTGGAGCACTATAGTGCGTGTTATAAAGATTATATGTAATTTCAATTTGTCCCGGTATAGGCTTTACTTCTGTCCAGGTACTAGCTTAGATTGGATTTAATATGTCCAATCATAGGTTTGAAATATTCTTGTTAATATGAATAAAGGTAAGACTTTAGAGACTCCCCCCCCTTCTTTTGGACATGTGACATACGTCATTATATTCGTTTTGACATGCTGAACACAAAATGTAGGTGTGATTTTTGGCTGAAATGAATAGTTTTCGAGATATTCGTGAAAAACTGCAGTTACTACACATTGAATTTTGTGTAAATATCAATGAAAACGCAAACGCAACGGACTTTGTTTTGAAGAGTAGAAAATGACAGAAAACAGGGTTTTACTCTATATAGTATTATACATATATAGGATGAGCATTTAATTTTGAAAGACTGCTCCTGGATTTCCGTATGCGCGGCCGGCCCTCTTCGCCCTCTCTACGACCTAACCACAACTCATACTATGCGCACGATTTTTCCATTATTAGTTCAAATTCTGAATGACAGTTACAATGCAAAGATTATGCGAATGAAATGAGTTGTGTTTAGGTCACGGAGAGGGTGGAGAGGGCCTGTTGGCGTAATTTCATTTGTTTTTCAATATTTAACTATGTTCCACCCCTCCGACCATCTTGAAACTTTTGTATATATTAGATAGATAACAGAACATTGTTGTTGAATTTTTTGAAAGTGATCACTTGAAGAGTTGTTTGCAATTTCCACCCCTAAAGAATGTAATAATTTTTTTCTACCCTTAATAATATGATCACAATTGTGAAAAAATATTTGATATGAAGAACGTAAGTACGAGTATTTTCGTATTTTTTATCTGAATACCTTAATTAACAACCGAGAAAAAAAATGATATAGTTAAGGGTATTTACCCTCATATAATCCTTATATGAAGGGTTAGCGACTTGAAATTTTGGGGGATTATCTTTCAACCTAAAACCAATGTTTTCCACACAATTTCAATAAAAATCCAGGGGGGGGCCGATTCACTATTCTTAGTCGCTAGACCCGTTGTTTGAACGGTGAAATATTGTCTTTTTGCGAGGAACATACAGGAAAACATAAAGTGCACTTTAATTGTCCAACAAAATAATTTGACAATTCTGAGCAGAACCGCAAATATTAATTGGCTATCATCTACTTTCTCAAGTATCTAATGCTTTATTATATCTCCGCGGATTTCTCCAGTAAGGAGTATAGAAAACGAAGATACCGGAGGAGTAAGAGTAAGTTTGCGCAGTTACGTGTTAAAGTTACAAGATCCAGCGATTCCCAGTTGTAGATCGTGTTCCGGATACGTGCACCATACCGACGCAGCTTAATCGATTAACCTTGATCACCAACTCGAAATACGAAACTAGTTTCATTATACTTGATAATGGAGTTTCTTGCCAATAAACGAACACGTGGCGGTGGTGCAAAATTTGATTATCTATTGCAATCGTTATTCAGGGAGTCATCTAATTGTAAGATAAACCGTTTGAATTAATTGTACATTTTTTAAGATAGGAAGAAATGTTTCAAACGGAAATTGTTTGGTGTCGCCTGGCCATTGCATGGTGTAAAAACCTTTTTTAACTGGAGGTGCTTCGGAGGTTCAAGGTCAATTTAGTTTAAATGGAACCACTGTTGGAATATTCCGTTTTGAGGTTATATAGAAATAATAATTTATAACTACTTATTTGTAGTGCCATCGAGACGCAGCCCTTGTTTATTTATTATAAGTAGAACAAAGAAAATAACTGATATAATAATAAGAAGTAACTGAATTAATTATTAATGCATCTGCATTAACACACCACACATCTCGAAGGACAAGACAAGAAGAAGGAAGCGACGCTACGGCGCGCGCTTAGCTGGGAAACATAAACCACGCAAAACGATGAGACGCGACAACTCCCGACAGACAACGATCGGTCCAAAAAGAATGTAACCTCACAACCACATATTTTTATACTCCTACGATTGTAACTCTTCTCGAGACAGTTTTAACGATGCAGTCATTCAAGGTCATTTAAGGTCATACTTGTAAAAAGGATTAAAGATAGAAATAATAAATAATTACACGCCATATATTGATATTGGGTTTGTAAGGCAAATTTTTAAAATTTGTCCTGTATATTTGTGTAAGTGATATGGGGTGTTCGATTACAAGTGGGAAAAATTTAATGTGTGGTTATCCATGACAATTCAAGTGCAAAAATGTGCCTAAAATGCAGCAACAACAAGTGACAAATACATTCCAGATAGCACGTCCGATGTACGTCCAGTGGACGTCCGAGTGCTATCTGGGATGCTTACCTTGGTTCTCATTTGGGCCCTCTGCGAAAATGTTTAACAAATTGATCGTTGCACGACATTGAACCTGCCTACTCGTTAAAATCTACAAGGGCGTTTCTAATATCCACTCTATGGAATTATCGAGCAGAAAGTATCAATGCCCTTTCACTTTCTAATTGGTCTCACATAAGTAACTTACACGAGAGCACTATAAAGTGGTATCCATTGTGCCTATAAATGTTGAATGGAATTCTCACAAGTGCAAGTATTCGCAAAAATGCACATCTACATATGCGTACCGGAATCGCGCACAACTAACTCGCGTTGATGCATGTCAATTTGTGTTGGAAACATCAGACACCCTCCTCAGCGTGTGTACAGATGAATAAATGCAGATCGTTTTCAAAACGTTGTAGCGCGTGCCACGGGGAAGTGAAAAGTAAAACCAGTAAAAGAATCGTTAATATAGTATAGCGAAGAAAGTTTATGTTTAACGTTTTCAATTGTTAATTCTTGAAAACAAAGTTAACCAGAAATTAGATTCCAACAATTTCACTTTCACTCACGGACAACAAAATGTTAATGTAAATAATGTGAACACCTATTTATCCAAACTATTGACCTATACCAATGTGCCAACGCCTTAAGGGTGTGGATCCCATCTCTAGTGTGCGTGACTCACACCACTAAGCACGTATACGTACACGAAATTGCAAGGGTTACGTATAACGCAGATTTTGGTGGTTTACGTCGTCACAATCGCTAGATAAAAGATCAATCTATGTGGGACGTATGTCAAAAATGTCCGTATTTTGCGTTTTTGAGGCTAAATTTGTAGTATTTGCGTTGCACGCCGCTGAGCAGACATGTCTGGCCGTTCGTGTCAAGCCTGCTTGCAGAACCTCTCGCTCAGCGGCGCCACTGTCGCGCCGCTCTGTGCTACTTGTTACTGCCTAAGGCCTGCAGAATAATGTAAATTACACCTCGAAAACGCAAAATACGGACATTTTTGACATACGTCCCACATAGATTGATCTTTTATCTAGCGATTGTGACGACGTAGAGCACCAAAATCTGCGTTATAGAGTTAGAGATCCGCGTATACGTAACCCCTGCATTTCGTGTACGTATATGACTTAGTGGTGTGAGTCACGCACACTAGAGATGGGATCCACACCCTTAATGCGACGCACGTGAGATATTTAGCAATCACAGCCGTAATCCAAGAATCGCGAATTCCCTGAAAATAGGATAGACAATGGATTGGTATAGCAACGCGCGATGTTGGGGCAGGAGTTTCCTGTAGATCTTTATTTGTATTATGGATCAGACATTTACTTTCCCCTCCGACTGGGCCCCCCACTCTTACTTCTACCAGTTCTACTCCGCACGCTCTACACACGACGTACCCCTGCTCTGCCCGAGTGAGTCACGTTTAGAGGTCTGTTCGTGTGTGACGCGTGCGCAGTAGAACTAGTAGAAGTAAGAGTGAGGGGCCCAGCCGGAGGGGAAAGTTCCTCCAGGTTCCTCCGTTTGGCATGACTGGTCCCAGCCCATCTTTTTCTGGGGCCCTATTTCGCATCTCTCCTTGCGTCCACACGGAGAAGGATGCAAGTAAATGGGAAATAGTTTACAGTAAACCCTTGTAAGGGTCAATTCATACATCTCCGATATCGGAGTCCGACAAAATATTCTTACCCAGGTTTAAGTGAGACCGTCCACAACCGGAAAACTGAATCCGATTTTCCTCCGAGTCGAACAGGCCATAACTAACAAATGAAAGGTTTCTATCCCACCTCAGGTGAACTATCGGTAGCTCTCCTTTACAACTTCATGGTAATGAGAAACATTCCTACTCAAGTTGCCTCAAAAATCGGCCGGAAATGCATGGATACCGAAAAACGCCGGCCGGATATGTATGAATCGGCCCTAAGTTGTCTAAACGCCGGTCTCTGGCAGGACAACTTACAAGGGAGACTTGCTTTTCTGATTTATGGCTGCGTGAATTAGCTGTGAACGAATCCAGTACGCATGTGCATTTTTCTGGATACTTGCATTTGTGAGGATTTTATTCAACATTTATGGACCCAATGGATACCATTTTAAAGTGGTTTGTTTCAGTGTATTATGTGCGGTGTAATGAACAATTATAGTGCAGGATAAGGATTTGTGAATATGTGTGAGAACAATTTAAAAGAGATAGGTCATTGACCCCTTCTACTCGATAATTCCATAGGGCGGACATTAGAAATGCCCTTGTGGATTTTAACAAGTAGGTAGGTTCAATGTCGTCCAACGATTTTTTAAATATTTTCACCTCGCTGGGGCCCCAAATGAGAACCAAGATATGCATGCGTTTGTCACTTGATACGAGTTGCCGCTTTTTGGGCCACATTTTAATTGCTAATACCTAATTAACGAAGCCGAAATCGCAATTTTTTTATTCTTCATTTTCTTCTTATATTGTAGTCAAGAATTATCCCTTAAATTTTCTCCCACCTGTAGCCGAACACCCTGTATATTATATATATATATATACAGGGTGTCCCAAAATTCCTCCGACACCCGAAAATGGGAGGTTCCTTGGGTCATTTGAAGCGACATTTTCTTTTACAAAAATGGCGTCCGCGGCTTTGTTTAGGAGTGTTTAACGAAAAACACGGACCAATCAGAGCGCGATCTAGACATGCGATGACACGTTCGGCCAATTGACAGTTGGCGCGTCGGGCCGACTGTGCTAACTCGTGTCTAGATCGCGTTCTGATTGGTCCGTGTTTTTTGTTAATAACTCCTAAACAAAGCCGCGGACGCCATTTTTGTAAAGGAAAATGTCGCTTCAAATGACCCAAGGAACCTCCCATTTTCAGCTCCTAGGGTAGTTTTGGGACACCCTGTATATGTTTGTATGTATGTGTGTATGTATGTATGTATGTATGTATATAGCTATATAATTCTATATAAATATACCTACTGTACAGTACGATTACTTTAAGGGGGCAGGGTACCCACGTGATATTACTAGAATATTACTAGATTTTGGGCCAAAACAGGGGTTTACGGGAACACACCTCACGTCTTCATACGATTATATTTTGAGCTGAGTGAGGGCTCATTCTAAAGAAGAAGGTTAAACGAAGCGCGCGTGAGTCCAATTTCACTTACGTTATGTTTATATCTAGTAATATGAGTGTCCAAACTAGGGAAAACAAATGAAGAAAAATTCCGGAGATTCTAATGTATTTTTCGATCACAAAAAGACTTTTCTTGCTAATTTAGGGACCCACGCGCACTTCATATAACCTTCCTCTTTAGAATGAACCCTTATTCAGCACAAAATATAATCGTGGGTGGACGTGAATTGTGTCCTGTGATTTCATTCAATTTTTCCCCAGGTTCTGTTCATGTAGGGATAGTAGAAGCAATTTTAGTTCAGCTACTTAGACAAGATGGCGCCTAGTCAGGAGAATTGTTAGCATAGATTCGTAAGAATAAAAATGTAAAGTGCTTGAAGCCACTCGGATCCATTAATGAGATACGATTTGGTTTGAAAGTTCTGATCCTTCCGGAAGCGAACCTACTACATTTAGTTCATTTATGAAAAGGTTATTCTGATTCGAAGTGCATGACATCAATTATGAGACTGACTGTAGGTATTTTTGTGGCACACGAAAGTATGAGAACCCCAGTGGTAGACCATTGTACGACGGATCAGCGCCGAACGTGTCATTCAAAATGCAGCTTGAGACTCAAGGATCCTTTTCACGAGGATCTTAAGTACAGTTTTAAAATCCTTACATCAGCAGTAGTTATCGAGATACGAGGAGGGGCGAATATTGGAGGTATTATCGGCCTAGGGTGCGGGACTAGCGAGGCGATCATAGAACCATCGTATAGCTCCGCAGTAGAATAGGCTGCCCGGCGACAATGGACGTGAAAGGACATGTATAATACATGAGGGCTCTCGATCCGTGACGCCTGCTGGTTTCTTCTAGCAGACCCTCGGGCAACCTTAGTCATCATCCGATCGGATTTACCTTATAAGCGACTATTTTTCCATCCCGAAACCGAGCTAAATATTTCAAGGCTTTTATCCGGTCATACGAGCGATACAGTCGTACGACTCGCGTTGTAAAATTGTAAACGCTCCCAACAGCAAGTCCAAATTACGGGATGACCGACAACGGTGCTTCCCTCCCCTGTCCCTTGATTTTTGCAAAGCCCGTAGAATCATAGATTAGCCTATCCTAACCTTGGCGAGGGAGTGGGTAAGTCACTGAATAGCAGAGACAGAGTAGCGACGGGACTCAAAACTTGACACATTCAAACAAGGTGTAGTGGTACACGGTTCGCAGCGTAGGGCAGTAAAATTGACCGCCTGCAGATGTTGGGGTTTAGACCAAAATCTTACTCTGCTGTCTGCAAGATGGCAAATTAGTTTATTAGAGCCGCACGTGCGTAAGGTGAATTGCCATAAGTCTGGACAATCCAAAAGTGATACCTAAATCTGGACAATTGAATTTTTATAGTAAAATCAATAATTAAGAGATTCAATAATTATATTATATATTCTGAGGCCTTAGCTACAAGTAGGTGTGAATATTATTTTATTAAGACATCAATTGAAATTTAAAAATAAATTCAAAGTTCATCTGAAAACAGTATACAAAATTGTCTATTTACATGCGAATCATGTGCATTTATGGTTCGAACTTTTGTTAGAAAAGAAGATATAATTTAAGCCCTCAAACAAAAACTATTTATCACGCATAATAATATTGATATTTTAAAATAAATTGGCAATCAAACTTATCGTAAATAATAATTATTAATCCAAATATTAGATGTCCAAGTGTAGGACGTTTTTGAAATATAAGTACTCCATACCGGGACGCGATGCCAGTAGCTGTCCCACTCTAAGCTTATACACAATGTGCATACGCTTAAAACCGGACACCTGTTTGCGACTAAAATCAACCCGTTGTTTGCAAATTATTTAAATAAATTTACGTATAATTAGTCTTCTATTAGCTTGTATAACGTATGTATAGAAAATGTGTACCGCCTGTGACGTGAATAATACTTAATTTTTTATGTTAATAACAAGAGAGAAACAAAATTAAAAAAGAACTAGAACAATAATAATTTACATGAAAAAAGAAAGATAATTACACAACAATTTAAAGATATAAAGTTAAAAATCACAGATGAATCTAAAAAAATAAGGTCTGGAATTAAAGAAGAGAAAGCAAAATTGTGCATTCAATTAGAGAATATGGAGAACGAAGGAGTATTGTCTATTGAAATGCTTGCTTTGCAACAGAAAATGAGAATTGAATATAGAATAATAATATTTTCATACCATATGTATATCATTAAAGATTTAATAAAAATCGAAGGCATTCTCAAGGAATACCCCCACTTCTCCCGGCCGTGCGTCTCGCTCACCGTAGGGGTCATAGTGCTCGGAGCACTATAGTGTCTGTTATACAGATTATACATAATTCCAATTTATCCCGGTATAGGCATTACTTCTGTCCAGATACTAGCTTAGATTGGATTTAATATGTCCAACTATAGGTTTGAATTATTCTTGTTAATACGAATAAAATATTAATCTGAACAATAATTTTGGGACTTTAAATTACTTTACAAAATCTGAATTTTGTGATACTATTCTTAAAAAATTGTTTTTGTTTATCTAAAGTGATAAAATTAACGGTAGCAAAAAATGCTGTCCAAGCATAGGGTATTTCACCTTAGCAGACGCAGGACCCTACCATAAACGCTGCCAGCCGTGCACCGTAAGGGCCTCTCCGACCGCGCGGCCGAGCGCGGTCCCAGAAAGGACCTTTTGCCTGCGCACGTGACTAACATGCAATAAAGACGTGCGTCGGCAGAAAAGCGCGATTTCCCCTGCCAAATTAAGGCGGCGACAAAGTTGGAAGAAGCTCCACCCTCGTGTCTTCGGAAAGGAAACGCCTTTCCGAAGAGCACTTAAATATGAAAGATTGGTGGAGCAGAGTCAGTCTCTGAACATCTTTGAGTAGAGGACGATTCGCTTAGTGGTGCACCCTTAAAAGAAAGTCAAAATAAGTATACGCGTGTTTTTAACAATCAACCCTTACAACATATCCCACAAAGGAATATGACGAAGAGGGGGAAGCCAAAACATGGGCAGGCGAGGCACCCTGCAGGTTTGAAGGTGAAAGGGCCCGACGTTCACTCCGAGCCTTAAAACCGCTCAAAAATCCAACAATTAGGTAGCATGGCCCTTCTCATCAATGATGACCGGACCCATCTAGTAAGCCGAAGAATCCGAAAATGGCCCGGGCCGAATAAAACGGAGGAACGGCGGAACGATGGGAAAACTGCGACAGCGCCGATTGTGATACTGGTGATGAAAGATCCGTTGTGCCTTAAGGAAATGAGGGGCGGCCGAGCCACCCCTCCCCGGCAGAACCTTTACTACTGCTACTACTACTACTTCCCTCCCCTGTGGGTACACGTGCAATGGATTTACACTGGTCTCACGCCAACGGACGTGTCAAGAAATACGTCGTCTAAAGGCACTGCGCGGCTTTGTTTCGGTGTTTTACCGGCTGAAAATGTGTAACATTTAAACGACAGAAAATAAAGTAAGTTTTTCTGTTGTGTCATATCATGAAAACCGTAGCAGAGACATTTTATAATTAATTCTTTATAGAGATCGCGTTATTACACTAAAGTCATTAGAGACCATTGTTTAAAAAAAATACTTGTAAAAGTTTACGTTAGTTACAAGTACAGTAGTATTAACATCGGTGTAACATAACAACACTAGTTTTGATTGATAGTCATTCAGTTAATAACAGGATGGAGATTTTAACAAAAATTAAAGTGATCTCTCCAGACGCTCACTAGACGCGAATTAGCACAGTCGGCCCGACGCGCCCACTGTCAATTGGCCGAACGTGCCATCGCATGTCTAGATCGCGCTCTGATTGGTCCGTGTTTTTCGTTAACAACTCCTAAACAAAGCCGCGGACGCCATTTTTGTAAAGGAAAATGTCCCTTCAAATGACCCAAGGAACCTCCCATTTTCGGCTCCTAGGGTAGTTTTGGGACACCCTGTATATATATGAATGCATATGTATGTATGTATGGGTGTGTATATGTATGTATGTGAGTGTGTGTATATATAATGAAAATATTGTAAATAAGATAGAAATTAAGGCTTTTGTAAATATCGTTTCTCTCTCTATATACTGGGTGTTCTACTACAGGTGGGAGAAAATTTACGGAGTTCTTAACGATGATATAAGACGAAAATGAAGAATAAAAAAATTGCGATTTCAGCTTCGTTATTTAGCTATTAACAATTAAAAATCAACAACGCGTCTAACAAAAGTGTACATTGTGTACGTCAAAGAGTTCAATGTTGTCCAACGATTTGTTAAACATTTTCACCTCGCTGGGAAAAATTTATAATTAATGAACTTTACTAAAATATTAAAATCAATTAATTTATTAATAATTTTAATAGCTAAATAACGAAGCTGAAATCGCAATTTTTTAACTTCCCGATTCATAGGGAAGTTATGGTAACTACCCCGAAAATCGAAAATCGAATTTTTTAGCAGATTTTCACGTTTCATGGTCTTTGGAGTCATTTTAGACTATTTTTATCAAAATGGTGTGTGTGTGTGTGTGTGTGTGTGTGCGCGTGCGTGCGTGCGTGCGTGCGTGCGTGCGTGCGTGCGTGCGTGCGTGCGTGCGTGCGTGCGTGCGTGCGTATGTCCGTTTCTATGGTATCAAATTTTTCGTTAACGTTTTCTGAAAAAGTAACGATGCGATCAGAATGATGAATGATGCAATCGATGTGCCCCGCTGTAACTTAGAGCTGATTAGATTTTGGTCCATATTGGTCAAGTAGTTTTTTAGTTTTTTTCGAAAGAAGTTCATTCAACAATGCAAATTATAGGAGAGGACGGAAATTTTCCACCGAAGAAACAAACATAATAATTACATATATTTTTTTATAATTTAAACAAAATTTAAAAAAATTTTTTTTTTATTTTCCTTTTTTAATTATGCAACTAATGCTAATGTTACCGCTTAGAATAATCGAAAATTATCCCAATGCAAGAGTGAGTTATTCATCGCTTCTGCCGAGAATACATTTTCAAAGAATATCGATGAAAGTACAAAAACATTTATATTACAATCCATTAAAAAAACAAGCAGTTCAATACGAATTATTAACTGAGATGAAATTGAAAGTTAATATAAAAAAATGGTTAATGGAGCATGCGAGCAACGAACATACGATGTTGGTTTAATGCGACGCCATACAGAAAACATTTTGATAAGTAGAAAACTATTGAACTTCCCTGAGGACGTATAATCTTCTTAAAACGTACACTAAATAATGATAATAATATACTGCAACTAACGAATCGGGAAGTTCTTTGTGTGGCTCGTGGAGAGTCACACACAAAATAACATCCGTACCACTAACCCTCTCGCGAAATCGCAAAGCCAGCTACAATACCCCCACCTGCGAAGCGAGCGAGCAACAATAAGCAGCTAGTTTATTCTTCATTTTCGTCTTATATCATCGTTAAGAATCAACCCTTAAATTTTCTCCCACCTGTAGTCGAACACCCTGTATATCTATAGTAATGTAAGATAGTTGTAAGTTAGAGATAAGATAGAATTAATTAATTAATTAAGTATATTAAGCATAGCTAAGGAGAAAAGCTGCGTATTGGGTATTGGGCAAGAATTGTAACCCTAAGGAGAATCAATAAAGATATATATATATATATATATACAGGGTGTCCCAAAATTCCCTCGGTATCGGGAAATGGGAGGTTCCTTGGGTCATTTCAAGCACCATTTTCCTTTACGAAAATGTCATCCGAGGCTTCGTTAAGGAGTTATTAATGAAAAACACGGACCAATCAGAGCGCGAACTAGACGTCAGTGTATCCCTCCGCGCCACGCGCCGTCCAGCGAGCGTTGGTGGCACGCCGCGATATCGTAACGAACAAGAGTTTCTCGATAATGTAAATCCTCTCCGATTTCAATGAGCTTTGGACACCTTGTCCAGACCACGATTCTGAACAACATTTCCCTTTACAATTTTTGTCTGCCGGCTTTAGTTTACGAAATATTCTAACAACTTTTAATTGAAAATCATTCGATGTACCAATATCTTATTCGATTTCAATGAAATTTGAATACGTTGTCCAGACCACGATTCTGAACAACTTTTCCCTTTACAATTTTTGTCTGCCGGCTTTAGTTTACGAAATATTCTAACAACTTTTAATTGAAAATCATTCGATGTACCAATATCTTATTCGATTTCAATGAAATTTGAATACGTTGTCCAGACCACGATTCTGAACAACTTTTCCCTTTACAATTTTTGTCTGCCGGCTTTAGTTTACGAAATATTCTAACAACTTTTAATTGAAAATCGATCGATGTAAAAAATCTATGTTAAAAAGATATTTAAATCGTGTAATTTATAACATTATTGTATCTCAAGGTGATTGAACTCGGTGAGAATCCACATCATCGGCAACTTTACCCGAACTAGAGAAAAAGTATAAACTGATTAAATTAAAAACTTACCTATTCAGTCGTTAATCCATTTGTATGTGTTAATCCATTCCACCAGTGAAACACGTAACACCACACTTTCACACAATTCCTGAACACTACACGTAGCCCACTTTTCGAATTCGAAACGAAAGCAAACAAAATTCCATACTCCGACGCGGACGCGGAAAAAGTTCCGTGTTCTTCGCGATTCCGCGCGAAACTGTGCTCTCCCCGCGTACAATGTTGTCGATGAAGGCAGATTGTTTGAAACAAATGAAATCGTTGCCTTGAAGATATTGATTTTTCGCGAATCATATGGTAATATTGATTTTTCGAGAATCATAGAACGAAGCCATGGGCGAGAACCTCTACAATACAAGAACAAAGTGAAATTTTTATTGCGTTAGGCTTGCCTAATTGAAAAAAAAAGTCGGGCCTCATACGCGTTACATGCCCCATTAGAGCCTAACAGCCAAATTAGGCTAGCCTAATGCAATAAAAATTTCAGACTTTATTATTGTATTGTGGAGGCATGTCTTCAAGGCAACGATTTCATTTGTTTCAAACAATCTGCCTTCATCGACAACATTGTTTGAGAGCACAGTTTCGCGCGAAATCGCGAAGAACACGGGTCTCTTTCCGCGCCGCGTCGGAGTATGGAATTTCGTTTGCTATCGTTTCGAGTTCGAAAAGTGTGCTACGTGTAGTGTTGAGCAATTGTGTGAAAGTGTGGTGTATCGTGCTTCACTGGTGTAATATGCAAATGGATTAACGACTGAATAGGTTAGTTTTTAAGTTAATCAATTTATGCTTCTTCTCTAGTTCGGGTAAAGTTGCCGATGATGTGGGCCCTCACCGATCTCGGTCATCTTGAGATACAATATGTTATAAATTCCACGAATTAAATATTTAATTAACATAGATTTTTTACATCGATCGATTTTCAATCACTAGTTTAAGTTCAATTAATAGTTTGCACTATTATTTCGTAAACTAATGCCGGCAGACAAAAACTGTAAAGGGAAATGTTGTTCAGAATCGGGGTCTTGACAACGTATTAAAATTTCATCGAAATCGGATGAGATATTGGTACATCGAATGATTTTCAATTAAATATTGCTAGAATATTTCCTAAACTAATGCCGGCAATCAAAAACTGTAAAGGGAAAAGTTGTTCAGAATCGTGGTCTTGACAACGTATCAAAATTTCATCGAAATCGGATGAGATATTGGTACATCGATTCATTTTCAATCACTAGTTTTTGCACTATTATTTCCTAAACTAATACCAGCAGACAAAAACTGTAAAGGGAAATGTTGTTCAGAATCGTGGTCTTGAGTAGGTGTCCGAAGCTCATCGAAATCGGAGAGGATTTACATCATCGAGAAACTCTTGTTCGGTACAACATCGCGGCGTGCTACCAACGCTCAGCTGATGGCACGCGGCGCGGAACGATACAATACGCGTCTAGCTCGCGCTTTGATTGGTCCATGTTTTTCTTTAATAACTCCTTAACGAAGCCTCGGATGACATTTTCGTAAAGGAAAATGGTGCTTGAAATGACCCAAGGAACCTCCCATTTCCCGATACCGAGGGAATTTTGGGACACCCTGTATATATAACAGCATTTGTAAATAAATAATTCCTCGTAAATTTAAGTCAAAAATTTTTTGATCCCGGTTCCGCAAAAGGACACGCCGGCCCTTATGTATTATTTGAACTTTACCGTCACTTTTCGAGAGAACCGTTAATTCTTGATTCATCGTTCATTTGAGAAGCTTAAATAAGTCTGTAAAGGTCAATTTTACACAAAATATTTTTAACAAATCTTCGCCGATCCTAAGGTGTAAAATAACGCTGCAACGGTTTTTACACATAATTTCTCGACAGCCTGTACGTTATCCAATTTGACTGATTAGAATCACAAGTTCATCAAGACTAAAAGTAAGAAGCGACGTAATTACTGCGCGGCGCGCACCGTGCCGTGAGGCAAACGGCACGAAATTCATTGTAGGATTCTGAGGCAAAGACGAACGCGAACCGTCAGTGACCAGGCAAAGAGCCATAATAGCTTCAGTGGCGCAGTAGGCGAACGAGCTTCTTCGCGGGGTCATTAAAACTTTGCTTTATTTAGACATTCGGATAAATTACAAGATACGTGGGCTTCGGGTATTCCACGAGGCGAGAATAAAAGGTCAGAGTGGCTGGCAGCCGCATTTGCTGATATTTCCCAGGGAACGTCGGACGCCTCTGCAGACGTTTCTAATTCCCCGCCGATAGAATATTAAAAATGTCGGCAATTTCCATTCAGATGAGACTTATCGAACCGGCGCGGCCGCAATCTCAACAATCTATTCGTGTATTCTGCGACGACAATCGCTTTATTGGATTACGTCCGCGTGGACGCAGCCCTCACGAAGCCATAAAAATTTACCCGGAAGTTCCTAGAGGTCCGGCTCTGGTCCCACGCGTTTCGATCTATGTAATTTGATCATGCTCGCGTTTTCTATATGCTGAATAGGTAGATCCTTAACTGACGACCTCCATGGATTGTAGCCGTTGCTCGAGAAATTCCCTTCTTACGGTTACCGTAATTTTATGCATCGCGAAGGTAATTTTACATTTCTCTAAATTATGTGATGTTACATTGAAATTAATGATTAATTTGGATAATATAGATCTTACCAGGGCTGTTCTTCCGTTTATAGCAAAAATCAGAATTCGATGAAATTTTGAAAATAGGTTCTCTTTTTACTAAAATGACAATTGCCAGAAGGATTTCTCCCGTTTCGAAAAAAAATTTTTTATCATTTCAATGTTGCGCTCTAGCTTACCGACTACTGACTTACCGATTTTCTTTATATTCGCAATAGGCGCATGCGTCAATTAGAATGAGTTGTGGTTAGGTCGCGGTGGGGCGGAGAGGGCCGACCACACGACAATCCAGGAGTAGTTTTTAAACATATCAAGTTTACCTTATATAGCCTGAGCAACTTGCAACAATACTGGATACTTTAAATAATTTTCACGAAAGACTGCAATTCACACATGAAACTGATTCAAGTCTAAATTTCCTTGACGTTAAAGTTATTAGAACAGGGAACAAAAATTACAAACAAACTGGTTTCACAAAAAAAGTTGGTCGGGAAGATATGTAAACTTTTCTTCTTTTCATCCGATGCAACATAAGGTTGGTTTAGTTAGTTTTAGTCAACTACCTTGAAAGCTTTACGTCTAGTATCATCAAGGAACGTGTATTTGAATTATATCATCCTCTTCTCGTTGAGAAACGAAAAGAGGATAGATTAATAAAATTGGGTCCGATCAACTGGAAAAATACGATAGTTCTACCCTATGTAGAAGGCGTTTCTAATGATTTAAAAAGAATTTTCGAAAAGGTAGGGATACATACAATCTTCAAAATTCCTTGTTGCCTTAAGTCTTTGTTTCCACCTGTTAAAGACAAATTACCACAACATAAAAGTTTAGTCCAGTCGCCAGGTACTTTTACCTGGAAAGTATTCCGAACTCAATGAAATTTTGACACGTCATTTAGGGGTACTCTGGGGTGTCGTATCTGAGTTTTCGACCTCGAGGACCCTGTGCTAACTTGGGGAGGGGGTAAAAACCACGATTTTTATTACCTTGTTCTGGTTTTTCGCTTATTACTCAAAAACTATGGGCCCTAAGAACTTTTTGTTTACATTTTTGGAAAGAGCATTAAATTTCCTTCAAATTTCACTGTTCAAACGTATTTTTCGGTCCAATAGGCACCGAGAAGCAGGCGTTCAAAATTAGGAAATTATGTGGCAACTGACGAATATGGGGAAGGACAGAGCAAATTATACTGTCCAACAACAAAAATGTTTCCATGTAACTATTGGGTGTATCTTATACAGTTTTTAGCACTGATTCCGAATCTGGCCTTAATTTTTCTCCTACACGCACAGTTTTCGAGAAATTTGAGTTTGAAAAAAAAAATGTTTTTCGACTTTGAACAAATATTGTAATGTTATTATATAAGATATTGTATTGTTCTCTACAGCAAAAGATTCTCTAGACTTTCCCGAATCCAGCGATGTGTAATAGTAATATGTTGTGATTGTTTAAACATGTTTAATATATCATTAAAGACGAAGAGAGTACCCCTAAATGACGTGTCAAAATTTCATTGAGTTCGGAATACTTTCCAGATAAACGCCTTTTTTTCGACCTGCCGACTGGACTAGTTGTAATGTTATTTACTCCATACCTTGCTCGGGTTGTGATTTGGTTTATATTGGACAAACATCCAGAAATTTAGATACACGGATCAGAGAACATAATCACAACGTCTTTTTACCACCACCACAACATACTGCATTGAGGAGACATTCTTTGGAACTAGATCACAAATTTATTTTTGGCAATGTCAAAATAGTTGACAGAGAAGAAAATTTACACCAGAGATTAATATTGGAAACTTTTCATATGATTAAAAACCGTAGCGTAAACCTTAGGTATGAAACGCCTATAATACATGAATTTTACGCAACATTACTGTGTCAGTAATGTTATATGATGAATCCTTTCCAATACAATATTATATTTTTCTTTTATTAGTTAACTAAAGTAAATACATTACACATACAACTTGTTATATGAAGTTTGATTTCAGTTAAATTGAATGTCAATATTGTTGATATTACCATTTCGTTTTTTCACTAATTGTAAGTGGGTTTAAAGACGTATTATGTCTTTTTGAATTTATCGCCGTTGTATCGATCTATACAGGGTCATCCTTTTTTAAACGGACAAACGTAAACCAGCTATAAAGAACCCCAAATGGAACAAGTTTTACCCCTGCCACTTTTTTTGTTTCGGCCTTGATTTCTAGAAAATTGCAAAAAACCATAATTTTTTTAGTTCACATAAACTTGAATATCTCGGGATTCCAGTGATGAATCTTGATGATTTTTTCTTTGTTGTGTTGAAAATAAACAGGAGCATCTTTCTTTTTGTTCCCAAAATTTTTTTGTATGACCTTCGAATCTTGGTTTTTTCTGGATCGGACTGTAGCTATCTGAACGGTTCCAGGATGCGTGACTTCAATGGATGATATCTTCTTGGAATATATTCTATATTCTTGGAAGCAAAAAAATTTTGGCAACAAAAAAAAGATGCTCCTGTTTATTTTCAACACAACAAAGAAAAAATCATCAAGATTCATCACTGGAGTCCCGAGATATTCAAGTTTATGTGAACTAAAAAAATTATGGTTTTTTGCAATTTTCTAGAAATCAAGGCCGAAACAAAAAAAGTGGCAGGGGTAAAACTTGTTCCATTTGGGGTTCTTTATAGCTGGTTTACGTTTGTCCGTTTAAAAACGGATGACCCTGTATATAGTCCAGTACAAAATTAAATATCTCTGTTATTTGTGGTTATACAGAAAAATGTCAGAGGAGAAAGTTGCACTGTTCAATATGGCAAATATAATAGTAATCAAATTTTCGAAATTTCAAGGTCATCGTTATTTTTTTAAAAATTAAGGTCATACAATTTTTCAATATTCTTATTTTTAAAAAAATTACAAATCCAACGATATATAATACTTCATAGTTACGATGAAATTCAAAATATTCAAAATTTTCAATTTAAATGCGCCACGTGATCCGTTTATCCGATCGATCTCAAATTTTACACAAATTTTTTTTTCACGAACAGGAACCATTCTGGGGGACGTCGTGCTTTGTATCTCGATATAAATTTTTCGCCAAGTATAGTTTAGGTCCACCCTAGTATTACCCCTGAACTTTCGTGTGGAAAGCTGAGAATACCGAGCGAAACAACTAAAACAATAATTTTACTTACCGATTATAATATCTCTTGAAGGTAGATTTGACGAATTCTGCTCTTTTTGTAAATTCGCTAGAGAGTCTACCACTTTTGTTAGGTTATCTAACTGTTTTTACAGTTGATCGAATTTTATGTCAGATCTGCGCTTAGAATTACGGTGCTCTCGTGAACGAGATCTCGATCGTTTCTACTTCCTGTAGTCTGGCATTTTATAAATAAAGCTTTGTTAAAATTTACCTTATCTTTTGAGCGGTATGCGAAAAAACGTTCACGATGCTTCGGCACAACGAAACAATATGAGAATACAGGAATAATTAGAGAGAAGTAGGCGATGGAAGAGCGCCAAATTCAGATTAAATATACGTTGAACGTTGTGAAGCATGACAAGCATGACTACAATACTATCATTGAGAACGAGACATGTAATATAATTGAAAATTAAATGTTAATAATTTCCTTTAAATCCAAACAAAATTCTCTTCTTCTTAATGTACAGCTACTGGAGAACATATAGGCATATCATTCATATCAATATTCTTCTTGTTTAGGAAATTATTTTCAATAAAAAAAGTTGTAGTCACTGTAACCGTAAAATAAATCGTAAGGCAAGGGGTTAATGAGATATCGTACACGTGCAATTATTTTCAATGTTGTAACGTAATGAGGAAACCCGATATCCAAACAAAGTTTTATTATCTTTACTGGGATTAAAATGAACCACCTTCTTCATGTCTGTTTATTAGGAATTCACGATTAAAATCGGGTAAATACAATCGGTAAAAAAAAAAATTATTTTTAAAATACTGTTATATTATTATATTTCTAACCTATTAAACACATCAAGAAAGAAAATAAATTTCTACTTCACTCCAGTTTGTTGCAATTATGGTTGAACATTTTTATTTCACATAAAGATCTAAAGATCTCAAGATTTCTCATAAAGATCCGCTGTCTATTCATAAATATTATACATTTTATTGAAAGTTTAAAGCTTAAATATCTCGAAACACGATTTTAACAGCTACGTCTTTAATATTAAGTCAAAGTCTATAACAGGTTGACTTCCACAATACCATCAGCGTCACCAGCTTAAGACTTTTCTCCTACTCTACCCTTCCCCTTCTACGACGTTATTTCTTCACGCTTCCGCCCATGCCCGGTCACGTGACGTTTTCCGTCTGTGTCGTGCATGTGTCACACTACCACATAACTAATCCGGTAATGACAGAAAGAGAGATTCCGTCTTCCCTTAATTTCTCTTGGTCTGGCGACACAAAAAATACCAAACCAAAAAAATTCACGAAATTATACTGCTTTGGTTACAATTAATTTTTAAACAGGGTTTGAGAATTGTGCCACGACCAAAGGGCAGTGAACGTGTTAAGTTATGCGTTTAATTAGCTTGAGACCAACCTAAAAACCCTTTTGCAATCAAAATTTATTTTCGGATTCAAAAAAGCGAGTGGTCATAAACTTTGAAAATAGTCATGTAAAAATGTTTTCCCAAAAAAGTATTTAAAGCGTTATAGGAAATTATGTTGATGATCGCCAATGGAATTTTTTTCAACTAGAAATAAAGTAATCTCGCGATCTAAGTCGATTCTCGGTTCTGTGCTGTGACAGAGATCGTAAAGGAATACTATTTTTTTAGCGTATCGACCAGATAATAGTAGTACAACAATGTAATTTCTCCTTTTACTTATTTTTAATGAAATTTTCACAATATATAGGATTGATGTACGAATGATGTATGTATCTACGCATGTATGTGTATCATTAACAGGCAGTTATATATATATATATATATATATATATATATATATATATATAATTAAATTTGTATTAACAGAAGAATAGTAAAATTACGATCGCCAATGAACCGTAAGAAGATCAGATCGTTTCAAGCGCCCGTGACAAACACGTCTGTCTTTAACGTTTGATTATTCGTGTGCCCAAATATATACCTTCTTTTCCTTGTTGATTTTTCTTATATATTTTAGACATTTTTCTGATTGAAATGACACCAAACTAGTTGGTTATTGTTGGTCGCGAGCTTCGTGGGTGGGGGTGTTGTAGCTCGCTTTGCGAGTTTGCGAGAGGGTTAGTGGTACGGATGTTATTTGGTATCTCTGTCTCTAAGAGTCACACAAAGAACTTCCCGATACGTTAGTTGCAGTGTATTATTATCATTATTTATGTGTACGTTTTAAGAAGATTATACGTTCTCACAAGGAGAACCCCCGCTCTGTCCCTCACGGATTTAGTTCAGACTTTACAGAGATATAGATCTTGTTCCCCTGATTACGAAAATACCCCATTGTAGGCGCAGACGGTCAATAGTTTTCGAGATATTTGCAATTAAAGTTTCATAATCGTAAAAGTAAAGGTTAGTTAAGATTTTTACCAAGCAGTGGCGTAGCGTAACAGCAGCGAGCAGAACACCACAGGCCCGTGTTCGAATCCCTTCGTGGTAAATTATTTTTTATTGTTTTTTTTCATGGAAAATACATTTTTAATGTTAAATAAATTTTAAATAAAATATCTTTATTCCCTAAAGGACTAATTGAAAATGACACTTATTATTTTATAGAAGAAACACTAGATCTATTACTACATATACAAAAGATAATAATTATAAAACAATAATAAAATTAAAATAATAATACATAACAAAAAACAAATATAAATATAAATACAAATGCAATGAATAGTAGAGCGGTTAATGTGGCTTGCCATCATGCTTCCTGTAGTTTGTACGGTTATGAAACTTTAATTGCAAATATCTCGATAACTATTGAGCGTCTGCGCCTATAATGGGGTATTTTCGTAATCAGGGGAACGAGATCTATAACTCTGTAAAGTCTGAACTAAATCCGTAAGGGACAGAGCGGGGGTTCTCCTTGTCAGGCAAGTTCAATAGTTTTCTACTTATCAAAATGTTTGCTATATGGCATCGCATTAAACCAACTTCGTATGCTCGTTGCTCACTTGGTTCCCTGTTATAGCATAGTAATGTTGCAAAACAAATCATGTAAATATTAATTCTGGATGCAATCAAATTATATATATATATATATATACAGGGTGTCCCAAAATTCCTTCAATATCCGGAAATGGGAGGTTCCTGACATCATTTGAAGCGACGTTTCCCTGTAGAGATAAGTAACTCAATCTTGCATTGGGATGTTTTTCGATTATTGTAAGCGGTAACATTAGCATTAGTTGCATAACTAAAAAAAAATTTTTTTTTTAAATAAAAAAAATTTTTTAGTTAAAAATAAAATAAAATTACAACTTCCCTATAAATCGGGAAGTTATAAAAAATTTTTTTAAATAAGAATGAAATATATATAATTAAGTTTGTTTATACGGTGGAAAATTTCCATCCTCTCGTATAAATTGCATTGTTGAATGAACTTCTTTCGAAAATAACTAAAAAACCTAAAAAACTACTGGACCAAAGTGGACCAAAGTCTAATCTTCTCTAAGTTACAGCGGGGCACATTGATTGCATCATTCATTATTCTGATCGCGTTGTTACTTGTTCAGAAAACGTTAACGAAAAATTTGATAACATACAAACGGACATACGCACACACACACGAACATTTTGTTAAAAGTAGTCTAAAATGACTCCAATGACCATGAAACGTGAAGATCTGCTAAAAAATCGATTATCGATTTTCGGGGTAATTACAGGGATACAGTGATATAAAACAAAGTTTAAAATATAAATATGATATATTACTTCTATATCTACAAAACTCAAAGATAGGAGTAACGACTAACATTTACGAAATTAAGGAAAAATACCTCAAGTTCAAGAATACCACTTTGAACAACAACAACAGTTGTTCTCAACTGATAATTACAAATAACCGATAACTCGTGTTATCAAACCGATGACAGTCTTTATTATACCCAACTTATTAAAATTATTACCAACCAACTCTTTCATTCCAGTTTCTTCCAAT
This sequence comes from Lasioglossum villosulum, assembly GCA_963971365.1. Classification (NCBI taxonomy): domain Eukaryota; kingdom Metazoa; phylum Arthropoda; class Insecta; order Hymenoptera; family Halictidae; genus Lasioglossum; species Lasioglossum villosulum. Next base: position 14,723,488 of record OZ020497.1, read on the forward strand.
AGGATTACAAAATGTTGATTTCTAATAAAGGTCCGCAGTCGAATAATTAATCATCAAAAATTCTTGTAAATGATTTGGTATATGAAAAAATGGTTGAAACGGATGTTGTATAATTTTAGTAATAGCATTTAGCATACCATTATCATTTTAATTATAAAGTGTAATTATTACAGAGATGCATTGAATATTTAATGCTAATTTTTTCGAAAACCGAGGCTCGCACGAACAAATTTAATCCGATATTTTCTCTTTATTTTTCCACGTGGAATTACCCGGTTTCCGGTTGTACCACCAGTTGCCGACCATCCCGTATAACAGATTCAAACAGTTATTTTCCAAACAATTTCAAGCCCTGGTGCTGAATCAAGTCACGCGCGCCTCGCAACCTGGCTACGGGAATTCCATGAAGCATTTTCGGAATAAATCCACAACAAAGCGGCAAATGAAATTTCTGCAGCCTCTTTAGTTTCTCGTGTAAGGCACCAGCCCGGCCATTGTTCGCTCGCCATCATCTCGTGACCGGGCAATTTTTTCAGCAGGGCCGCCATTCATTCCTCACCTCGCGTTATTAGCGACCTTATTTCCTTCGCTCAACCACCGTACCATTCTTCTTCGCTGCCTCCTCTGTTCTTTCTCGCCGTTAGCAAAGAACGCTTCTCTTTGAATCTCATCCTATCCCCGGCACGTTCCGAAGCATTTTCATTGAACTTCCGAAGAGAGCGCAATCTGCACGACCGGGAGAATAGAGGGCAGAGAAGAGGACATTAATGTCCAGATCGTTCAGAGTTTTTTAGCAAAATGGTACGATCCTCCAAGCAATTATATCGATGGAACTTTCCGGAGGAACGTGTTTTCCTTTTCACCTCGAACGCAATATGCTGGCTGTTCTATTTAATTCTACCATTTCAATGGATCTATTCGCGAGGATGACGTCGAAGGAAATCTGTAGAATGAAGTTTCTCGACGCATTTTATATAAAGTTTCCGATGGCGGAGTCCTTTAGGGCGACAGATGTTGAACGAACCGAGCGAATCAGAATCCCTAAGTTTTTCTATGTTATTGATATGGACACTAAAGGAGGACCTGTGATTGTAAAATCTCTGTAAGAGATATTGAAAGAAGGCGACGTAGCTTACACAGGGTGTTTCAAAATCATATGTCGCGACCACTATAGCGTGATTCTACACCTCTGGAGAGGTGAATCTTATAGTATTCGTGGAGAAGAACAAAAGTCAATGGCTCTCTTAAAAAACTAAAGTTTCATAAACTATTTTATTGTACAGGGTGGGGAAAATTTATTGGTCATCCTTTTGGGAGGTGATAGAACTCGTCGAGATTGCCAACATTGCATTATAAACATGGCCCCGCAAAATTAATTTTCAAGGTCATTTTCAAGGTCAAACATTTTTATTATCTTAATCGATTCTACTCGTCGAGCTGAACAAAAGTCTCAAAGGGACTATATGCTGGAAATCAATATTTCATAGAGAAATCTGCGTATGAAGTTTTTTTTTGCTTGAAATTTCAGAAAATAAATCTGATGCTTACGAAGTTTTTAAAATCATGTTGTGAATATCCGGATTTCGGTTCTGTCATACTGTATGCACTGGAACCGATATCATAACAGTTCTGTATTCTCTATTGTGTTTGGCAGTTCAGCCTTATATATATATATATTATTTAAGTAGTTATTTTTTGTTATCTATAATTTAAACAATTTTTAAAGAAATCTTTTTTTATAAATCGTTTCTATATTCATTATTTAAATTATTTCTGTAATTTATTGTTAATAAAATAAATAAATTTTTACAATGTATAGAAACTTATTTCTATAGTTATTATTTTAATTCTTATTTCAGTAATTTATTGTTCAAGTAATTGTTTAAACAAATAAATTTTTACAATGTATAGCAATTTATTTCTGTAGTTATTATTTTAATTCTTATTTTAGTAATTTATTGTTCAAGTCATTGTTTAAACACTGTATACATATTTAAAAAAGGAATATAGAAACAAATTTCTATACATTAGAAAATTTATTTGTTTAAACAATTACTTGAACAATAAATTACTGAAATAAGAATTAAAATAATAACCATAGAAATAAATTGCTATATATTGTAAAAATTTATTTGTTTAAACAATTACTTGAAAAATAAATTACTGAAATAAGAATTAAAATAATAACTATAGAAATAAGTTTCTATACATTGTAAAAATTTATTTATTTTATTAACAATAAATTACAGAAATAATTTAAATAATGAATATAGAAACGATTTATAAAAAAAGATTTCTTTAAAAATTGTTTAAATTATAGATAACAAAAAATAACTACTTAAACTAGCTGGTTATTGTTGCTCGCTCGCTTCGCGAGCTCGCGGATGGGGTTGTTGTTGCTCGCTCGCTTCGCGAGCTCGCGGGTAGGACTGCTCTTGCGAGAGGGTTAGTGGTACGCATTGCTAGTGAGGCATACAGCTATTAATGGTTTTTTTTTATTTTGTGTGTGACTCTCCACGAGCCACACAAAGAACTTCCCGATTCGTTAGTTGTAAGCGGTAACATTAGCATTAACTGCATAATTAAAAAAAAAATTTTGTTTTTAATTAAAAAAAATTTTTTTTTAAATAAAAATGAAATATATATAATTACGTTTGTTTATTTGGTGGAAAATTTCCATCCTCTCTTATAAATTACATTGTTGAATGAACTTCTTTCGAAAAAAACTAAAAAATATAAAAAACTGCTTGACCAATATGGACCAAAATCTAATCAGCTCTAAGTTACGACGAGGCACATCCATTGCATCATTCATCATTCTGATCGCATTGTTACTTTTTCAGAAAATGTTAACGAAAAATTTGACACACACACGCGCGCGCGCACGCACACGCACACGCACACGCGCGCGCACGCACACACACACAAACACACACACATACCGACATTTTGATAAAAATAGTCTAAAATGAATCCAATGACCATGAAACGTGAAGATCTGTTAAAAATTCGATTTTCGATTTTCGGGGTAAAAAAACATTAATAGCTGTATGCCCCACTAGCAATGCGTACCACTAACCCTCTCGAAAGAGCAGTCCTACCCGCGAGCTCGCGAAGCGGGCGAGCAACAATAACCAGCTAGTTTGATTATTATAAGCGGTAACATTAGCATTAGTTGCATAATTGAAAAAAAAAATTTTTTTTTAATTAAAAAAAATTTTTTTTTAACCCTTTGAACTCGAGGCCGTTTTCGCTTGCGCGAACCAGCAACTCGAGACGATTTCGGCCAAATTAGGTGAACATTTTACAGGTACTTCAAAAATATTTAATTTAAAAAAAATTAAAAAAAAAAATTTCACCAGTTTATTCATTTATATGTCGAAAACAACAAATTTTGATAAATATTACACTCCGTAATTAGTTTTGGTGTGATACTTAGTAAAACAATAGCCAAGATGCATCCTTGCCACTTCACATCGGCCGGGCGCCGTATCGGCACCGCTCGAGTTGCTACTTAACATCGGCCGGACGCCGTATCGGCGCCGCTCGAGTTGCTACTTAACATCGGCCGGACGCCGTATCGGCGCCGCTCGCGTTCAAAGGGTTAAATTTAAAAAAATTTTTTTTACATAAAAATGAAATATATATAATTACGTTTGTTTATTCGGTGGAAAATTTCCATCCTCTCGTATAAATTGCATTCTTGAATGAACTTCTTTCGAAAAAAACTAAAAAAACTAAAAAATCTAAAAAACTACTTGACCGATATGGACCAAAATCTAATCAGCTCTAAGTTACGACGGGGCGCATCGATTGCATCATTCATCATTCTGATCGCATTGTTACTTTTTCAGAAAACGTTAACGAAAAATTTGATAACATAAAAACGGCCATACGCACGCGCACGCGCGCACACACACACACACACACACACACACACACACACACACACACACACACACACACACACATACTAACAATTTGATAAAAATAGTCTAAAATGACTTCAATAACCATGAAACGTGAAGATCTGCTAAAAAATCGATTTTCGATTTTCGGGGTAATTACAGTAATTTCCCTATGAATCGGGAAGTTAATAATATATATATAAGGCTGAACTGCCAAACACAATAGAGAATACAGAACTGTTATGATATCGGTTCCAGTGCATACAGTATGACAGAACCGAAATCCGGAACCGAAATATAACAGTTACAGAACCGAAATAATATCGGTTCTCCAGAACCGTAACCGTAACCGATATAAGCCAGAACCGATATTCTCGTAACAGTTACAAAATCATTTCGGTTCCTCATAACTGTTTCGAAACCGGAACCGATATCATAACGGTTTTCAGTCCCTGGCCACCATAACGTGATTCTACACCTACGATTTAGTGGAAATTGACATAAAAAACTCCCCGCAAAATTGACCTAGACCTTGAAAATCAAGGTCAAACATTTTTTTGTTTAATCGTGTTCTACTGGTCATAAGGACAACTTTGTGAAAGCAAGCATGGGTCGTATCTCAACCGTTCTCTTAAAAAATGATGTTGCATTTCTTATTATTTTTTCAACTTTATTTGGAAAATTCAGCAACGATATGTAAATAAATAGCGTACTAATCTCGCTCCTTCAGTAAATTGCAGGCTGAATTGCAGAGATTCCGCAATATAACTTCTTGGTCACCAAATTGTTGATCTAGTCGTTGAAAATCACGTCGATCTGGAATTTCTACTGGACGTAGTCGCCTTCCATTAACTCGCACTATATATATTTCCCGAGCTAATACGTAATTCCCTGCTGCTTGGTCAATCGCACGTAACATATGCCGTAAATTTTAATATTTTCTGGAAGACATGTTTCTCAATCGTTTGCTTAATGAATATAGATAATGAATCGCATGAAAAACTGTCAGCTATGTGGTCGTACTCGTCTCAATCAAAATATTTCACATGACAACATTCTGTGAGTATCATCAGTAAACTCGTTGGGCATGAAATTAGAATCATGATACTCCTATTTCACTAATTATACAATGAAAGAACGCACATTATGAACAAAGAAGTTGCAAAAATGATAAGAAATGCAACATCATTTTTTAAGAGAACGGTTGAGATACGACCCATGGTTGCTTTCACAAAGTTGGTCTTTATGACCAGTAGAACACGATTAAACAAAAAAAAATTTTCACCTTGATTTTCAAGGTCAAGGTCAATTTTGCGGAGAGTTTTTTATGTCAATTTCCACTAAATCGTAGGTGTAGAATCACGCTATGGTGGCCGTGACATATAATTTTTAGACACCCTGTACATGTCTACAGGGTATCCCAAAATGGTGCAAACTTGAGTTGAGTTTGGATTAGGTTTCAAATCTAACTGAGTTTCATGCCATAAACAAATACAAAATTAGAAAATGACGATTGAACAACGATAGCCGGCTGAACCTTCTTGACACTAGTCAAGGTGGTGACTTTTTAAACAGACTTTTTAAAAATAATCGAAGTCGTAGATGGTTCGATTTTGGTACACATTTATCTCTGCCTTTCGCAATTGACAGAAACAATTTTTATTTGGCATAATGATGACACACGATCGCACTCTGACCGTGCCACTCTTTATTTCGCGAATTAAATATTTTGACACGACCTCATTAGCCGTACGCACCCCATTTCCAATTACTCTGCAATTATTACCATTAATCAATCTCCGTCGACTAATCTCATCTCTCGGCAAAGCGTTCCATCACAATATTTACGAAAACCCGCAACGTCCTTTCTTCCCAGCTCATCGTCAATCAATATCAGCGGCGTAATCGAAGCGGGGGATAGACGGGCCAATCTAATTAACCAACATCCACGGCACTTTATACACCGCAGCTGCATCAAAGTTCGAGACTAGTCATTATGGTCGTCCGGTATGAGGCGGGAGTGGTTTGGCCGTCGAGCGGCAAGATCCTTTTCGAGCTGATCGAGAGGCACAAGCAATGAATACGAAATTGTTGTCACGACGAGAAGTGGCTGGATAAAGAGCAACGGAGAGGAGGCTAACCTGCCGACCGTAGATGGGAAAGCGATACCTTCGCTGGTATAAGCCGTTGGATGAAGAATAGCGGCGTAATACATATTCATACATATTCATTCGGAGATACGGGCGCAAACCTCGTTAAACTCTTCATATGTGAAAGGTGGACCGGCCAATACACGTGCCGCTTGCCTCGTATGCACGGAATGTCGACCAGGATGGAATCAAATCCGCGCGCTGCTCGGCTGTTTATTGAACATTGCGATGTCTTCTCTGCCACGGCGTGTGTATCGATTTCCGGTCCGATCGGCGTGTCGCCCAGGCGGCAACCGGGATTTCCTGTCTCTGATTTATCTCCGTACCGTAGCGTCTGCGGTGTTGCACCATAATGCTGATATCGACATGCCTTCACGAGGTTTTTCTACATACCATTTCGGGTCCCTTCAGTTAACCACCCAGCACACTGCATACACTGCGTAGCATAACTGCAATACCACTTTAACCACCTTGAATATTTCTGGAAAAGGTGAAGTGGGGTGATGGAAATGGGTATTATTAATCAATAGAGATCACGAAACTAATACTGTATTAAAGTTCTTTATTTTAACAAGGAAGAAGAGCACGTGAAAATCGTCCGTATGGTTTGAGAGCCAAGACTGAACTAAACTGCAAGAGAAAGTTTGGGGGGCGGAAAAACCCCTGTTGGGTCCGCTCGGGAAATCTCGATACACGAGAACCCTTAGTTTATTGCTCAGGCCTTCTTCGAACTGAGATACTGCAGGCCCTCCACTTCTGACCTGAGAGCCGTTTGAGTATACAAGGACACTGTTTATGTCCGTCAACACCCGACTATATTTTTGCAGATATTCCAACATGGGGTAAGTGCATACTGGTTTTAGTAAAGTTGGATGTTAGACTTATGTATTTTCAGTCTGCTATCTACAGTGACTCCCACTAATCTTCGGATACTCTTACAACGACGATAACTTTTTTAATATTGTACTATACGATTTGAATTCTTTTGGTAAGCTAGTGCAATTAGTTTGCCACAGGATGCGAAAAAAAATTTTGTGAAAAATCGCAATTCCTCTGAATTATAAAAAAAACTAGTAGGGCATACAGCTCTTAATGGTTTTTTTATTTATTTTGTGTGTGACTCTCCACGAGCCACACAAAGAACTTCCCGATTCGTTAGTTGTAAGCGGTAACATTAACATTAGTTGCATAATTAAATAATAATTTAAATTTAAAAAAAATTTCTTTTTAATAAAAATGAAATATGTATAATTACGTTTGTTTATTCGGTGGAAAATTTCCATCTCCTCGTATAAATTGCATTCTTGAATGAACTTCTTTCGAAAAAAACTAAAAAATCTAAAAAACTACTTGACCAATATGGACCAAAATCTAATCAGCTCTAAGTTCCAGCGGGGCACATTGATTGCATCATTCATTATTCTGATCGCGTTGTTACTTGTTCAGAAAACGTTAACGAAAAATTTGATAACATAAAAACGGCCATACACACACACACACACGAACATTTTGTTAAAAATAGTCTAAAATGACTCCAATGACCATGAAACGTGAAGATCTGCTAAAAAATCGATTTTCGATTTTCGGGGTAATTACAGTAACTTCCCTATGAACCGGGAAGTTAAAAATATCGAAATTCGAAAGTTGACTTTTTCGTAAAATGTCGCGTGAATTCTCAATCCGGACCACTGTGGAACGGTGCCGTCCTACCACATTAATTATCGTGTATTTTATATTAATTTTCCATTTAATCTCAGTTAATAATTCGTTTTGAACTGATTGTTTTTTCAAAGATTTCAATATAAATTTTTGTTGTACTTTCATCGATATTCTTTGAAAATGTATTCTCGACAGTAGAGATGATTAATTCACTCTTGCATTGGGATAATTTTCGATTATTGTAAGCGATAACATTAGCATTAGTTGCATAATTAAGGAAGGAAAGTAAAAAAATCATTTTTTTTAATAAAAAAAATACAAGACAAATTATGAAAACATACAAATAAAATATATATAATTATTACGTTTGTTTCTTCTGTGGAAAATTTCCGTCCTCTGGTATAATTTGCATTATTGATGAACTTCTTTCGAACAAAACTAAAAAACTACTTGACCAATATGGATCAAAATTTAATCAGCTCTAAGTTACAGCGGGGCACATTGATTGCATCATTCATTATTCTGATCGCGTTGTTACTTTTTCAGAAAACGTTAACGAAAAATTTGATAACATAAAAACGGCCATACACACACACACACACACGAACATTTTGTTAAAAATAGTCTAAAATGACTCCAATGACCATGAAACGTGAAGATCTGCTAAAAAATCGATTCTCGATTTTCGGGGTAATTACAGTAACTTCCAAATGAATCGGGAAGTTAACAAGTACATTTTGCTGAAATATGAAGTACAGGGATACAGTGATATAAAACAAAGTTTAAAATATAAATATGATATACTACTTCTATATCTACAAAACTCAAAGATAGGAATAACGACTAACATTTACGAAATTAAGGAAAAATACTTCAAGTTCAAGAAAACCACATTGAACAACAACAACAGTTCTCAACTGATAATTATAAATAACCGATAACTCGTGTTATCTAACCGATGGCAGTCTTTATTATACCCAACTTACTAAAATTATTAAACCAACTCTTTCATTCCAGTTTCTTCCAATTGGATTACAAAATGTTGATTTCTAATAAAGGTCCGCAGTCCAATAATTAATCATCAAAAGCTCCTTATCCGTGTACAAGTTCGGAACTCGCTTAACAATAAAGACGAAAGTGTACAGCAACTCCGTTCTACTGTCAAATACATGACAATGCAAAATGCTGATTCTTTCCGCGCAATGGCGTTAACTATCCCATTTAATCAACTTCTTGAAGAAGGCGTGGAAAGTTCTGACGGATGCTATGGCTGCAGCAGTTTCTCTGTTCCCTGGTTGGCGAGAACAAAGTCTCCTGTACATGGGGACAACTGTCCAGACGCTATTTACCGTTCCTGGTAGATAGGAAGACCGGAAAGCTGCTCTCTCGAATATTTTCAAATAAGCAGAGCCACCTCGATAGAAACGCGAGCCGCGACTAATTGTAAAATATCGTCGAGTTCCAGGACAGCGAAGAAAGAACACCGCGCGGCGCACGGACGGATGGAAGATGGCCCGAAGGAAGTTATTATTCCGGCGAGTGGCGCCTCATTGCAGATCAGCCGACCATGAAAAGCTAATTTATCGCGAGGAAATGGAGACGAAGAGGAGGGTTGATGAGGTAGAGAATTGGCACGGTTGACCGAGCGTCTTGAATGGCTCGCGCTGGTAGGCTCTGTTCGTTCCCTCTGTTCCCTTCTCGCAACGATGCATGGCCACCACCGCCATACTACCGGTTATATCATTTTAAAGACGCGCCGCGAAATAAATTTATAAGTAGTCTGCCGAGAGTTCTGTCAGAGTCCGGCTCCCGTCTAAGTAGTTGGCAAGTACTTTGTGCCGACAGAGTCAAGCCCCCCTCGATGTATTATTTAAGTGCCTGTAGTTCGCTCACCTTCGCGTCCTTCTGTTCTCCTTCTTTCCATCTCTCCGGTATCATTTCCGCGTTTTCTTTGTTCTTATCATGACTTTTCCTTTTTAATGATCATCCACCCGAGCCCGACACGACGCGCGCTCATCCTCTCAGCTCAGCCCTCCTTTGCTCCATCAGTCACACTTCTGCCAAGTGGCGTCTCTCGCACTCAATATCGTAATCTCTCTCTGACGAGGGATGTCAGGGAAACCGGAAGCTTGGGAAGTTACGAAATTCTGTGTACAAGTAGAGTAATAGAAGAGCGGAAGTAAAAATGTCTGCGAAGACTACTGACGGTACACGCGATCAATCCACGTGGTTTTATATTGTAGTACAATCCGTGGCAAAAAGTTTCCGATCGGAGGCATTGAGACGGGTTTTACAGAAAACATTCAGAAGTATAAAATATCATTTTATGGAGTTAAAACTGATGGGAGATTAAAGGGACCTTATTAAAGAATGAAAAACAATTCAATAAGTACCAAATACTCACATACAGGGTGTCCCAAAACTACCATAGGAGCCGAAAATGAGAGGTTCCTTGGGTCATTTGAAGCTACAGTTTCCTTTACAAAAATGGCGTATGGCTTTGTTTAGGAGTTGTTAACGAAAAACACGGACCAATCAGAGCGCGATCTAGACATGCGATGGCACGTTCGGACAATTGACAGTTGGCGCGTCGGGCCGACTGTACTAACTCGCGTCTAGGTCGCGCTCTGATTGGTCCGTGTTTTTCGTTAATAACTCCTAAACAAAGTGGACACCATTTTTGTAAAGGCAAATGTCGCTTCAAATGACCCAAGGAACCTTCCATTTCCCGCTCCTACACTAGTTTTGGGACACCCTGTAAAACACACCACATATGTTAACTACTCCACCGCAAACTCCAGACATAAATCCAATTGAAAATTTATGGGCTGAAATCGGAAAAAGATTAAATAAACATGAAATAACTTTAAAGGAGGTATTGAGACAAAAATCATAGAAGTATGAAATTTCATTGAGTGTACTTTTACAAAATCATTAGTTTATAGTAAGGAACGTCGATTGAGACACATCGTTACTGCTAAAAATGGTCCAACAAAATATTAACATTAAATAATGTAATAATATATGTAGCGTTCGAATACTTTTGTGAGTCACTTATTATGACCTCATAGAAGTTAGCACCCCACTTTGTGAATTAAACAATTTCAACAGTTGTGCTGAATTGTGCTATGTTTGTGCTATATTGTTCTCGAATATTATAACTATAATATGAAAAATTGAGAAAAACGATTTTTTGAGTAGCCTCCCACTTTTCATTTTTTCAATTTTCTCAATTGTGCTAAGTTGTGCTAAGATTGTGCCAAAGTATTACATTAAAAAAGTTATAAATAAAGAGGTTACAGTGAAAAAACGTTTTCACCATCTAATTAACATTTATATTAATATTATAATTAATATTTACGATTATATGCTGTTTGGAAAACTGTTTCTTATTTAAATGTTAATTAATCGAGACACATTGTTACTGCTAAAGATGGACCAACAAAATATTAACATTAAATAATGTAATAATATACGTAGCGTTCAAATAGTTTTGTGAGTCACTTATTATGCGTGTTTTTAATAAATATATCATAACTTCTGCCTACGTTGCTGAATCCTTTTCAAATTTTACTGACATAACCTTGAGACTTCCCCCTTACTATAGATTCCAAATTGTTCTTTACAGATTAGTTTAGTACATATTATTTTATTCATTAAAATTTGTAAACGTAAGCGTTCGAATACTTTCGTGAGCCACTGTATGTTCATCACTATTGCCAATCTATTTTTCAGCGTGGAGGTTGGTTACATTGATAAATACCCTGGAATCAAGATTTTTCAGGATGGAACATTCACCTATCTACTGTCAGTCTATAAATACTGTAAAATTATCGATTTCGTTTTGTTTGGGTTGTCAAATGAATTTCTTTAAACTGTGGAATTACAATGGTTAGTTGATTTAATTTGTAAATCAGAACTGAATGAAGAATTATCACCAGAGCTTGTACAACAATTTTTAAAGTACATATGGGAATTAAATCGATAACACACCGCGTATGTATTCGTTCGTTAATATATCATATCGTATGCTACAATTTTATTATGATTCGAATGAATTTATATCACGTTTGAATACAATTTCGAACGAAGTGAGGATGCAGGGAATTGCAATCCTGAAAATAATTGTTTGTTTGTGAGAATTTTTATATTTTTTAAATCGAAATTGCTCGCTGTTCGTTCGTGACAGACTATAAATGGAATTAGCTTATGTACTAACTTAAAAAACATACTTGTCGAAAACCACGCGCGACAGAAGTGAAACTTCCTGTAGTCTAGTAATGTTTAGAAGTAAATAAAGATTGGAAATGGTAAAACAAGCCAATTGTTTCGATGATAGAATCATAGAAAATCATAGAAAAAAATTAATAAACGATCAAAATTTGTGACGTAAAGAAGGAAAGCGTATGGGAAATTCTATGAACTACAGTGACTCTTACTAATATTCGGACACTCTTAAAAAGATGATAATATTTTTCATATTGTACTATACGATTTGAATTTTTTTGGGAAGCTAGAGCAATTAGTTTGCCACAGGATGCGAAAAAATATTGTCAAAAGTTGCAATTGAACGGAATTGTAGAAAAAATACTAATTGTTGCATTTTACAACTTTTTTATGTGGGCCTATATTGAAAATTTAAAAACTACGTTTTCTACGCAACGTCAACCGATTTTGACGAAATTTTCAGAATACGTTTAATTGGCACAGGTGTACAAAACGTAGTTCTTAAATTTTCAATATATGCCCACATAAAAAAGTTGTTAAATGCAACTTTTAGTATTTTTTCTACAATTCCGATCAATTGCAATTTTTGACAAAGTTTCTGAAAGATAATAATAAATAAAAATACTAATAAGTAATAAATAAAATAAATAAGAACTAATAAATAATACAACAATTGATGCTATATTTTCACGAAGTTTATTTTAGCTATCATAAGCTAATTCTCACAATGTTAGAAATCGATAATTCGGTGGAAAATGATTATTGTTTGTGATTTAATACGTTCTAAACTTCTTGAAAATACAGTGCCAATTGTTGTATTATTTATTAGTTCTTATTTATTTTATTTATTACTTATTAGTATTTTTATTTATTACTAGCTGACCCGACAGACGTTGTCCTGTCCAAATTTGAATAAAGTTTTTCATCGTTTTGTGTATCGCTTCAAGAATTAGGATTTTTGCAGTTCGTCGAAATTTTCCGACGTTCCTTTGTAATTGTCTCGAATTTTCTTTCGAATTTTGTCTCGAATGTTATGTTCCTGAATATGAGCTAGAAGACAGAGAAATAGATCTCGATAATGCTCTTGTTGATGGTCCAGCAAGATGTTTTGATTGCTCGTGATTTTGTTCATCAAAATTTAATGCATTGACAATTAATAATTTTTTGTTGGCACGAAATTTTCGCACACGTTCTGTTGAATTTTTTGCTGTATTTTCCGTCACCATCTTTATTACGTAATTCTTATTTACATTCTGCATTTGTTTTTGTTTTTGTCATTATTATTTGTATATTGGTTAGATACAAACTGTGACGCAACATAAAATTACAGTAAGGCTTTTGCTTTCGTGCTCTCTTTTTCTCTCTCACTCTCTCTCCCTCTCTCCCACTCTTTCTCTCATTTAGACTACGAACCGCACGAAAATCTGCGCGCTAGCCACTTCCTTTTCTCATTTCCGTTTCATTGTCAAATCGGTTTCACGCCTACCGCGCCAAAAGAAGTTTCACTTCAAAAACAATAGCGTCCTTCTACATAAGTGTAGCCGTTCCCTTGTGAGACTAGGAACACTTGCGTCGAACAACTTAACTGACGAAGTCTTATGACGTAGTAGAAAATTAAGAAAAAAGGTACCACCAACTAAGGGAACGATAACACGTCGCACAGTGCGGCGTTCTTATGGGCGGACGGGACAAAAGTCTGTTCTTGACGAATTCTTATAGGAAATTTCGCGCTGATCACGAATATATCATATATGCAGGGCCTGTGAATAGAGGTTAACAGTTTTTCCGCAAAATACCATTTTTCGAAGTTTTTCGAGTGTTTTTGTGTGAAAAAACGGTTAAACTCCATTCAGTGACCCTTAATACATGGTATATTCGTAATCAGTGTGAAATTTCCTATAACAAAAATGAGGAAACATGACCAAAAATTAAATTGAATTTTATTCAAAATTGATTTTCAAATAATATTTTGTAAACATTATAACAATAATAATGGACAGAATATATAGGTAACTGTTGAAAATTTCGAATCGAAATTATGCTCGACCACCTCTTGGCGCGTTTGCACGAGTAAGTGAATTGCGTGTGCGACAAACTATATTGACGCAATTTTCGTGGGCGCTGCACGCTTTTATTTATAGTCACTAATGTCATGATTTCGTTTAAATTTGTATTAAATTTTTCTATCTATTCCGACACTAATTTTATAACAGAAGAACTTTTGAACTAATTGCTTAACATTTTGGGGAATAATATTATTGATCGTTTAACTGGATTCGGTATTTTATACGCGTGGCAAAGAAGAGCACAGAGCCGTTCAAAGCAGTTTGAAGCAAGAAATGTTTACATATTCGTGAAGTATAATAGTTGTGAAATCGAAATATATCAAAACCCCAGGATGTTTTGACCCGTAATTGAAAAAAGCTTATCTGAAGATATCAACGCCTTATTTCTAACTTAGTGTTTTATTATTGCTACGAAACTATTTTAACGGTTAATGAAACAGGAAAAGTGGATATTCCTCACCTTCTTCGATACCTTCCATATTCAAAATTTAAAGAAAAGACACAAAACAACGTTCTTGATTACAGAAAATCAGTAATTGATCTCACGTGATTTCTTCGATCAGCTGTCTAACGATCTCTCTGCCACTTATGCAAATGTGATTCCTGGCGTTTGTTGTGCTAATTTTAGATTCCCGGCATTTGTTTCATATACTAGAGACATTTCTGAAGGGATTAGTAAAGCCAAACAAGGTGTGGAGGATATTTGCATTTTCGACTTTTGTCCATAGACGGCCGCACTGTGCGTCGTTCGTTCGCCGACTTTAGCGTAATGAAAACAAATGATGGCCCACGCTACGAGACAAGCTTCGAGAGCGAGGTCGATTAAGGGGATTAAGTTTGAGCAGCGTGGAAGCGTGGCTGTCATGCCGATCAAAGAGAATCGGCTAGTTGAGAACGCCCTGAAGTTCAAGTTATGCAAAAATTAATTCAACAAAGTTTTGCTTGATGAATGTCACTAAATCAGACATGTTTAAACACGCAAGTAACAATAACAAATTCTCCCACAATCTCAATTACGAATATTTAACCACCAAGAAAATATACAGGGTGTCCCAAAATTCCTTCAACATCCGGAAATGGGAGGTTCCTGAGATCATTTGAAGTTATATTTTCCTTTGCAAAAATAGTGTACGCAGCTTTGTTTAGGAGTTATTAACGAAAAACAAGGACCAATCACAGCGCGTCTACAGCGGACTGATTCTGGCTCGACCAACGGCAACACCGCGATAAGTGGGACCTGTCCTTAAGTCGAACTCTGTTCGCTGTAGACGCGCTCTGATTGGTCCGTATTTTTCGTTAATAATTTCTAAACAAAGCTGCGGACGACATTTTTGCAAAGAGAAATGTTTCTGCAAATGATCTAAGGAACCTTCCATTTCCGGATGCTAAAGGAATTTTGGGACACCCTGTATATTTCAAAAGTACGCATGTACTCATAGAGTAGAAAGTGCTATTTTAATGTGTTAATAATTTTAAACACTTTAATAACAGGAAATTAAAACCGTAGTATTTTCACAATCGTAATCGTCGCATACAATATATAAAACAAGTACACAAAATAAATTTCTTTTTGGTTAAACTTCACCTAAGGAAACCATTTATTTTTAACTGTTTGCGTACAATTCTGTAGATTTTGACGAAAAAAAACAGAAAATCCAAGTTTTAATCTTCGGATTCCACTGGTTCAAAAGTTATGTGTGTTTAAAGTTCAGCGACTTTCACTATTTTTGACAGGCGCTGCAATAAACACGCATAACTTGTGTACCAGTGGATTACTAAGATTAAAATTTGTATTTTCGGCATCTTCTTGTCAGAATCTACAGGATTATATTTAAATATGTTAAAAATTTTTGGTTTCTTCAGGTGAAATTCAGTTTTCTTTTACACTAAACACGTTATTTAAGAATGTAATTATATACAAAGAGGCACTCCTCTTCGATTTTCCTAAAATTTATATACATTATATTTGTGTGACATTTTGTGTCAACATAAACACGTAATTATTTCCTAAAATTCACGTCGAGAGTTTGTTTACTTTATACGTAGGATAATAATAGGGATCGATTGATTTGACAAAAAATTGGGTCCACCGGTGCATCTACAGAAAAATAAGGCCATAGGCAGTTAGAACGTATTATGACACATGTCCGGAATATTGTAATCTATCTATCTATACAGGGTGTCCCAAAATAAGTGTAACTCCTGGAAATGGGAGGTTCCCTGGGTCATTTGAAGTGACATTTTCCTTTACAAAAATGGCGTCCGCGGTTTTGTTTAGGAGTTATTAACGAAAAACACGGACCAATCAGGGCGCGACCTAGAACGCGAGTCAGCACAGTCTACCCGACGCGCCAACTGTCAATTGGCCGAACGTGCCATCGCATGTCTAGATCGCACTCTGATTGCTCCGTGTTTTTCGTTAATAACTGCTGAACAAAGTCGCGGACACCATTTTTGTAAAGGAAAATGTCGCTTCAAATGACCCAAGGAACCTCCCATATTCCGCTCCTACACTAGTTTTGGGACACCCTGTATATTTTTCACAATTGTGATCACATTATTAAGGGTAGAAAAAAATTACTAAATTTTTGGGGGTGGGAATTGCTAGACCCTTTGTTTGTGATCGTTTTGTGAATTTGTGAAAAGCTATTGGAAATGTGTAAACAAAGTAAAAATGAGAAAAAACGTATTTCGGAGTGATCATTGTATCTATTAACCATTATCTTCCATTTCCCGCTACTACACTAATTTTGGACACCCTGTATATATGATATGAAGGACGTAAGTACGAGTACTTTCGTATTTTTTATCTGAATACCTTAATTAACAACCGAGAAAAAAATTATAAAGTTAAGGGTATTTACCCTCACATAATCCTTATACGAAGGGTTAGCGACTTGAAATTTTGGGGGTTATCGGTCAACCTAAAACCAATGTTTTCCACACAATTTTAATAAAAATCCAGGGGGGCCGATTCACTATTCTTAGTCTACTAGACCCTTTGTACAGGATAACGTTTGTCAGGTCAGCTGGTCCAGAATATAATACAGAACGATATAGTACATAATATACAAAGGGTTTTGTAACTAGTGGTACAAGCAAAAGGGGGTGATACTACATGCAAAAATAAGTCGAAAGTATAAAATAAAATTTTTTCAGGCGAGGCTTCGTGTTGGAGAAATTCGACTTTGAATTTTCGTCAAGTACCTGCTTTAGTACACGCAGGAAGTAGAATTGGTCGATTATGGTCAGACGCGTCAGACGATTCCTATGCAATAGCACGTGTATACGCTGCATTTTCAAACTCGATTTTCTCGAAAACGAGTTGTCATACGAAAAAATGTTGTTCTTCTTTTTTGACTTATTTTCTCATGTAGTATCGTCCCCTTTACGCTTGTACCACCAATTACGAAACACCCTGTATAATATTCAATATACAGGGAGGTCAGTTCAAATAAGAACACCTAAATATCTATTCAGGTTATTGTGATGCAACAAATACTTGTTACTTAATGTGCATGGTGTCCATGAACCCATATCTGTCAAGAATATTTATTTCCAAATGTCAGTTTTTCCGAAGTTATCATGGTCATCGGTGTTTTTTGATAAATAATTACATTTTTTAATTGCATCGTGCAGCTGTCGAAAAATGTATATCAGATATATGACGCGTTCTCTCTATGTCGTGTTCATTTGTATCACAATGTCACGTGGCTCTTGGCAGAGACAGGGTAACTTTGGTAATTATACAGAAAAAGCTAAACCTCATCAATTTTTATGAAACTCAAATACAGGAAGTCTCATAATTCATGGTACAAAATAGGCGAAGTCGATTCTATGGCTGGAAATAAGACGAAATTCAAGAATAACAAAATTGCGAGAGAGGCTTCGTTTTCAAGAGAATTAAATTTAACTACCAGTCGAGTATACGCGTCCTTAATAAATAACCTATGTCACTATCAACTTGGACATAACGTTCTAATTCGATACGAGTCGGGAATAATCGTATTTGGATAGTAAACGAGCTCTGACATTGTACCAAGTAGATACAGACACGGTCGCAACAGCATCGTGTAGTGAAATCTGTGACATCGGTTATTTATTAAGGACGCGTGTACTTGACCGATATTAACCCTTTGCGGTCGGCAAATTTCGCTGGTGGGATTACCAGCAGGTCGGAGCAAATTTAGCGTTTGGCAGTCATTTTTGCATGCGGGATTTAAAGTGAATATATGGATATTGAAACACACAGAATTTTTTGAAACTGATTTGATGTGTTTAATAGGTCTCATACTACATAAAAACATGAATTTTTAATCTCTATAATTTTCCAAAGTATGACATTTCTCAAAACAATTACCGATATGAAGTCCTGGCTTCCGCGTACAGGTATCACAGTACGTGCGTGTTTCTCGTCTTTCTCCTGGAGTTTTTCTATTGCTACATACTGCACAGTCTTTTTTTGTTCCTGAACGAATCATATGGAGCTGATTATTTAGTCTATTGTCTTCGAAAGACGTTGCACGTTGCTAAGTAACTAAGTAACTACGTAACAAAGTAACTAAGTAACTAAGTAACTAAGTAACTAAGTAACTTAGTAACTAAGTAACTAAGTAACGAAGTCACTATGTTACTAAGTAAGTATGTAAGTAATTAACTAAGTAACTAAGTAACTAAGTAGCTAAGTAGCTAAGTAGCTCAGTTGAAACTGACTGCCCGGCAATTTCTCCTCTCCGAAAAGATCGATAAACAATGATAATGATCGATGAACATTGCAAGTTCATCCAAACATTTGAATCTGGCATCGGGAGGATCGTCTTTCATTATCCCTAGCTTTGTACGCTGTGCCGCGCGCCAGGCGATCAGGAAAGACATCATGCTGCCGCACAGTGGTCCGGATCGAAAAAGTTGGTGTTACTTAGCTCAAAAGTCAACTTTCTCATATTCATTCTTAACAAATTTGTATTGCTTCCTAAATGCTCGTCAACCTCGAAAATTAAAAAATTAATGCAGTTTACCAAGAATTGTAATTAGGCCGAATACTTAAAGGTAGACTCTTTAGAGATAGTACTTTTCATCAAGAAAATTGCTTCTCTTCTTCGAGGTGCCCTGATGACACCACTTAATATTTCCTATTTTTTTTTACGGTGAAGTGCACTTTTTTGTGTTATAAAATCAGCATCGACACTAAAAATTATTGTTCATAATATGTTAAAAATTAATAATCAATTGTAGCATGTACAGATAATTTTATAATTATGTCAGACCGAAAAGCTCCTAAAACCTTCTGGAACAATAGTTTGTGGACAACTGACGTGAAGTAGCGACGTAAGGGGAGCGCGCGAAAAGTCGAATCGCGCTTAACAACTGGGTTGTTGATTTTCACGTTTGCGGATAGTAACGAATGCGTATAAATAGAGGGTTCGTGGAGCGACTCGGCCTATTTGCTATTCCGAGAGAGAGGACGAGGTAAGGACCACGGCCGCTCTTGGTTAGCTTTAGCACCCCGACAGGAGAGTACGGCGATAATACCTGGACGCCTGTCGGGAGTATCGGGAGAGGACGGGAGTCTGTTCCTGGTCGCTCGTTTGACATGGAGAGTTCGGCGATAATACCTGGACGCCTGCCGAGAGGGAACGGGAGAGTGTTCCTGGCCGCTCGCTTAGACAAGGAGAGTACGGCGATAATACCTGGACGCCTTGTCAAGCGAGAGAGGATAGAGCACCTCCTGGTCGTTTGAACCACGGAACCTAGCTAGAGTACACGTGTGAACTTTCTAGAAAATTGTATTTCGAATTACGCATAGTACATTGAATATGTTAATCGAAATTTTCCCAACACATTTCCTGTACCAAAATTCTAATTCCACAATAAATCCATATTTTTCAGCATTTTCCTGATTTATTTCCTTGCGATGGCTACACAATGAAATAAAAAAATTGGCCAATTTTTTTACATTTGACAACGAATATCTAGGAAGTCCCAACGAGTCCCGTTTTGTAACAAATTTTATTCTCTTTGCAAATTATCATTGTTCAAAGCTGTCAATGTTACTTCGTGACGAGTTTCGCTTGGCTCGTATGGCTGATCAAATGTCTTCCAAATATGAACATTATAAGAAATAAATAGAGTAAAGATATATGTAAATTAACTTCGACAGTCACTTTTATTTTTAAAAAATTTGTGTGATAGTTTCTTAGCGATCTTGCTGCATTTATAAGGGCGCCCCCATGGGTCATTCTGCAGAGTGTCCAACAACTCATCCCAGGCCTTGGCTTTGGCGGCAGCGATTAACCGCTGCAGGGCCACTTGGGCCTCCCGATAAGCGACATATAGGGGGGCCAACCTTGTCTCGGCTTCGTCGTCATCCTCCTCGGGATCTCGACGACGTCGCCGCGCGTGGGTGTACTGGCGCCGAGCACGAATGCTCACATTCCGAGCATCCTCTATCTCGCCCGACCATGCCCTGGAACCATTCCACCCCCTCTTCCGCGCCGCGCTCTGTGGCCTCTGGTCACACGCAGGCAAGGGGAGCGGCCCGCAGGACGTCTCCGTCTAGTCTTTTCAGCGCCCAGCGAACGGGCGCTGTGTGGACTGCTCGTAGTGGGGTGGGGAGGGGGTGCCCGTGGGCTGGGTGGCGTCCATCTCCATTGTTATGTGGAGATGGTCGGAGAGGGATTCCCTCTCCTCAGCCACCCGCCAGGCGGACACACGTGCGGCGGTGGTCGAGGAGGCCCAAGTGAGGTCCAATATGGACCACCAGTTCCACCGCACGTACGTAGGTACGGAGCCCCGGTTCGTCAACCGGAGCTCCAAGCCCCCCGCCCAATCTTCCAGTACCTCGCCACGCGGAGTGGTCCCGGGGTTTGCCCAAGTAGTTGACTTCGTGTTGAAGTCCCCCACGACTACAACCTGACCGCTCATGTTGGGGGCGAGCAACGCCCCCAACCGGTGCAGGTATTCTCCAAAAACTGCGAGGTCACATTTGGGCGTAATATAGCAGCCCACGACTAGACATCTCCCCCATCTTAACGCCACGATCCCTCGGCCCCGTTCGACCACGGTGCCAGGGGGTTAACCACGGCACATGTTGTGCCAGTTCGCCACGGAGCCGTCCAGGTCCCTCACCAAAGGGGGCGGGTGTCGGGGACCCTATACGGCTCCGTGACGACCGCCAACGCAACCCTCCACACCGCCAGGGCACGGATGACAGGTCCTGGGCCCGGCGGGAGTGGTTGAGGTTGATCAGCGTCACCGGGTGCTTATGGGACATTGGCGTCCATGGTTGCTCCCGACTCCGCTTACTTCTCCTCAGCCGGAGGTGACGCGGCTCCACCTCCATCAATGTCTCCGCTTGGGCGTAGACTCAGCGGTGGGGGGAGGCATGGCAGTGGATGGCCCGCTCTTCACCGCCTCCGCCGGAGCTTTGGTGGCCCCCTTGCCACCATTGCTCCGGCCCTTCTTTGGTGGGGAGCACCCTTTGCTTCCCATCTTGTACCCGGCGGACCTGCCATCTCTGCACAGATGGAGCAGTTTGGCGCCGCCGAGCACTCTTTCGCACGATGGCCCTCTGCCCCGCACTTATAGCAGCAGCCACTTCGGGCCACCTCCGCTGTGCACCGTTGCCTCACGTGGCCTATGGCCAGGCAACGGAAGCATTGGGGGCCTAGCGGCCAGTGCTTCCACTCGGACTGAGGACCATCCGACACTCACTCAACCGACAGGTTGAGGATTAACGCCCCCAACCTTTATGTGCTCGGGTGGGCATTTTCCGGCTTTAGCGAAGGCTGCCGTCATATCCTCGGGGGTGACAGAGTCGTCCAGGCCCCTTAGACGGAACTCTACCGTCTTCATGGGCCTGGCGACTTTCACCCCCGTTTCCCGGAGAGTGTCCGCCATCTTTGCCGCCAATTTGTCGGCCTTGGCGGCACCCTCCTCACTGGGGATCTCTAAAATTAAGCCCCCGGTCATAGCCCTCTTGGGCCGCACCTCCGTTATACCCAGCTCAGCCAGGCTGATGGCCCTTTTCGCCATCGCCATCGCTTCCGGCAGGGTGGTTTGGCACACCCTGGACCGGTCAAGGTAATGGCTGCCGTGCGGGTGGTGCCGCCACCCTGACTTTGACTGGGCCACCCTTCTTCACCCCTTCTTCGTGGATGGTGCCTTCTGGCCATCCTTCTTCGGAGGTGCGGCCTTCCTTGGCGAAGCCCCATTTGCCGCTTCGGGCGGCCTTGCGCCCCATCACCTGCGTCCACGTCTCTCAGAACGTGGCAGGAGACGGGACCGTCGGCGGCGGGGGCAGCTGGTCCTTCTTCCCGGCCTTACCCACCCCACATAGGCCAGGGAGGAATACCGGAAGGGAGGACTGGACGGGGTGCTTCGCCCAGTGTGAGCCGTTACAAATCCGACAACCCGTCAAAAACGGCCTTGCTCAGGCGAGCCTGGGTTTGCCGGATCGAGGCGAGCCTAGCGTCCAACAACGCCCCGATCCTGGCCTGGAGGCCACCATTGTCGCCACTGGCGGCGGTGGGGGGGGGGGGGTCCTGGGTGACCCCCCGAGGGGACCGGAGAGGCCGGCGGCAAACCCGCCGCCAACCTCTTCGCCGCCATCATCTCCTCTCGGAGGGCGACGTTGGTCTCCCCAAGCTCCCGAATTTTCCGGCGGAGCGCCTCATTCTACACATGCAGAATTCTGAGGGCCGCCGAATCCGGGGCTGTCCCCGCCGGGAGACGGGCAATAGGGACAGAAGGGGGGCATCTCCGCCTCTCCTTATCACTTCCAGGAGGACGGTCTCGGCATACCGCGCCGCCTCCTTCAGGTCCCTGATGCTGGTCCCCTTGAGGTTCCTCACCCCTCACCACGTTAGCACACGCAGTGGCGTGTCCCAGGGACCGCCACGAGGAGGTGGGGTGAGAGGATTTTAGGATATGGATCACCGCCACTGCAGTTATACCCTCTAATGGATCAGAGTCACCATTGGAGGGCCCCATATCCCTCGGTCCCCACGCCCACTAGACCTTTTTTTCTTTTCTTTTCGCGTGAGGGAAAAGCTTTTACGCATACCCCGTACCCCCTAGGAGAGATACGAGGTTATGTGGGGCTACGTGGCCAGAAGGGCTCACAATACCCACTAAAAAAACCTCACGACAACCTTCCCTAAGCTATTCGGGGACGGCTGGGATCTTCAATGGAACACAACCAGCCACCTCCTCGCCCTTGGCCCCGTGTGGGGCCCCGTCCCTGGGTGAGAGAAGCTCCCCCAGCAATACCTAAGCTGTCAGGGTGTAAGCAGGTTGCCCACTTACACTCCCCTTCCCTGGGCCGTTCGGTGGGCTTCGCGAGTCTCCAGCTCGCTCCGCCCAACGACCCCCGGAGACCCCGTTCCTCGCTCGAGGAGCCCTTAAAAAGGGGTTCCCGGCCAAGGAAAGAGGTCGCCGCGCGCGACAAGGAGATGATGGAGGCCGGCACTCCACCCGCGTCCGTCCCCTCCCCCACTCGCACCCCCCTTCCCCCAGGGCCATATGGCACATACGGCCGGGAATCCGGGATTGGGTGGGGGGCCGGAGCGGTCCCCCCACAAAAGACCTCCCTAATTTGGAGCGTCTCTTCGGGGGAGGCGGGAATGACTTAACTTGCCCCGCCTCACCCGGTCCGTCGCCTGCCCCGTGCAGGGGGGCGGCTGACCCCGCGAGGGCCAAACTCCTGGCGGAGAGGAGGTCGGCTTCCCTCTCTCTCTCCGCGGTCTCCTCCTGCACCATGATCTCCTCACAGAAGGAGACCACGGGCTTGTACGACCATCCGTCGCCGACCATATGATCGACCACAGCCGGCAGCGAAAGGTCCCCTCCCAATACCTTTCTCAGGACACGGCGCGGCGCCGACGACGCCGGACATTCTTCCAGCGTGTGCCGCACCGTGTCCAAAGCCTCCCCGCAGTGGTGGCACTGCTCGCTGGGTTCTCTCCCGATCCACCGCAGGTACCGGCCAAAACAACCATGGCCGGAGAGCACCTGGGTGGATCTGTAGGTGAGCCGTACTCGCCTCTCGCACCAATCTTCCATGATTAGCAAGAGGGCCCGGACTATTGGCCGACCCCTGTCGGCGGCCAGAATTTCTGACCGCCATAGGGCCAGCGTCTCTTGCAGGGCCTGTCGCTTCCGCACCTCGATCCCTTCCCCCTCGCCTGGGTCACATACAGGACCGCCCGCTCCCTTGCCACGTAATGCAGGGGAGGTAGAACCGCGAGGAGGCACGCCGCCTCGGTGGAGATGGTGCAATAGCCCCGTATGGTCTGCAGGGCCAGTCGGCGCTATAAAGGAGCTTGCTGTGCACCACCCCCGTATAGAGCCGGCGGATCCATCCATCGGGCCCCCCGATGTTGGGCAGCAGTCTCGCGAGCGAGACCGCCACCCTTTGTGCCTGGGGGGTCACCCGATCGAAGTGCGCTTCGAAGCACCAGCGACTGTCGAGAGTCAGGCCCAGATACTTCATCTCCTGCCTGATCTCGACAACGTTATCACCCACTCGGATCACTAGTTGGGGCGGCCGCCGGCCGAGAGGCAAGGCATGCAGCCACATCGCCTCCGTTTTACCGGCGGCTATCTTAAGCCTCAGCCCTTGGATCCTGTCCACCACAGCGTCCACCACTGCAGTCGCCAGGGCAATTGTTCCCCCCCCCCAAGTCTCCCCGTCCACGACCACCAGCGTATCATCCGTGTAACAGATAACGCTGGCGTCTCGGGGGAGAGTAGCCCGCAGCACCGAGTCGTACGTAATGTCCCACAGGAGCGGCCCCAATACCGACCCTTGTGGAACTCCTCGGTGCATGTTATCCCTCTGCGTTATGCCGTACCGCAAGTAGTCCCGAATCATTACACGGAGGTAGGGGGGCACCCTATGATATTCCAGCGTCCCCACTACCTCATCCCAGGGCAGGGTGTTGAACGCGTTGGTGATGTCAAGGGACAGCGCCAACAACACCCCGCCCGCAGCGACTGCGTCGGCCCGGAGGGACGCCACTAGACCTGCTCCGCACCAACTCGACGCACAGTGGGCTGGGTACCCGTTTTTCGTGACCAAAAGTATTTTAGCGTTACTTTAAAGTTAAAGGTTATAGTATGCTAGGTCGTTGAATTCGTTTGAGCACCAGCAATAATATTATAAAGTCAGAAATATATAGTAACATTTAAAAAATTGTTATGATTCCCATTTTTATAAACAATTTTTTTTAAATTTTTGTATTTTGAAATTTATAGATATGTAAGTACCGATCAACTTTTGTGGGAAACATTTTTTTGGCAAATCGTAGGAAATGTCTTAAAAATCGTGTTAACAGTACTATTCTGCCGCAGGAATAGCATAAGTAATAATATTAGCACAACTAAAACGGACAGACGAGGACAGTTGAAACTTTATACGCTACATTCAGAAATGTCTACAGTTTCATATGCAAAAGGTTCCATTTTTTGCCGATTTGTGCCGATTTGTGCCGTTTTTGTAAAACCTTTCTCAAAGTTAACACTGTTTAAACTTGTCACTATTTGTTTATGGATAAAAAGATGCTAACAACAGTATTACACATCTAAAATATGCCTGTTGACATATACGAAATTATCATTTAAACTTTTATTTTGATAGTCTATGATGACTATTTTAAACGTTTTATTTAATCTGAATTTTACGAAGTTTGTCTTCAAAACGATATATGTCAGCAATAAATAATCGGGTATGAATAATTATTTGGATTTGGAAGCTTTGAAGGGTTCTTACTCTGTTCCAAAAAGAATTTTTTTAAAATTTTAATATTGAAAAATTGACTTTTAGCCACGAAAAACGGGTATGCAGCCCACTGTGCGACGTTTTGGGTTTCTCTTATGAATTTCACCCCATGTGGAGTGCGTCCACTGTACCTGCAACGCTATAGCGCCAGCACGCCTCTGTTCGCTTCGACAAAAAGGCCATTCCCGGCGAGAATGTTTTGCCGGTTACTGAATGTGCATTTCGTACGCTATATACGAGAGACGATCTTAACTATTCGTGAAAACGAGTAAAATGAAAACTGCAAACAATAGAATTGTTTCATTGATTTCATATATTTGTCAATTAATGACTTTAGTTATATTAATTTTCAAGTTTTAGATATTTGTATAATACAAATTTTATTAACACAACTTGAACATACTTCCAACGTTGCGATAGTTGTTATCCAGACACCATAAACAATACTTGTTTTTAATTTAGTAGTAGAAATCATTTGTATAAGAAGTTCACATTTTATCGCAAAGAAGGCAGTAACCGTTGAATATCTCAGAAATGATTTGGAAAATCTAGTTTTTCTAAAATATTAATTTGCATATGTTCTAGTCACAAACAATCATTATGGCTGATAGACATTATCCTTGACTGGTAAATAACCATTATAAATGACAACAATTTTTTTTGGTCATAAGGTACCGTTGCCGATCATTTTCAAGTACATCCGATGATCTGACAAAAACATGTTTCCAATAAAAGTTGATCAGTATTCACTTTTGTACAAATCTCGATATGAAAAATTAAAAGAGCATTGTTTTTTATAAAAACTCAATTTTTTAAATGTTGACATATATCTTTTATTTCATAATATTCTAATAGATATCTATAGATATATATGTATACAAAAATCAATATTGAACATGACGAGCACGTCGTTCATTTTGTTTCTATGTTAAATGAATATAGATATTTTTGTTAAAGAGAAACATCTCGACGTGTGCGATACGTTTGTTTTACATAACGACCGGCACACAGTCCGAATCCGGAAACATAAGAGAGAATACGGTTAAATAAAATCTCTTGACTTTTTATTACGCGAGTATACCGGCTTCCCAAAACCAACAGGTTATGGGCCCAGGCACATAGTTAAAGTATACGTATTAGTATAGAGTGACGTTAAAAATACAGTATAACATTTTTTTTCGCGTAAAAATCGACATTAAAATAGAAAAGCGAAAGTGAAAGTGTTAACTGGAAGTATTAAAACTCAGTGCAAAAATGAGTGAAGAGGCGAAAAAGGCAAAACGTAACATTAAACCGTTCGACGGTAAAAAATATAGTATCTGGAAATATCGAATTCGTTCATTAATAGCAGAAGAAGACGCATTAAAAGTCTTAGACGAAGTAGCTCCCACTGATCCAAAAGCATTAACTAATTGGAAAAAATGCGAAAGGATTGCCAAAGGAATTATTATTGAATATTTGTCCGATTCGATGCTCAGTTTTTCAACAGAAGCTGATACGGCAAAACAAATTATACAAAAACTGGATTCGATTTATAACCGAAAAAGCCTGGCGACTCAATTGGCGATTGAGAAGAAACTTCTAACATTCAAATTTAAGGAAACTACGCCGCTATCAGAACATCTGATCTGTTTTGACGAAATGGTGATTGAATTAGAAGCAGCAGGGGCAACATTAAGTGAAATGAGCAAAATCGCAAGACTTTTACTAACATTACCGAATTCGTATAATACACTCGTTACCGCGATTCAGACTCGGGCGGACGAAGACCTGACACTCGGGTTTGTGAAAATAAAATTACTTGATTATGAAGTGAAATTGCAAAATGAACAAAGTGAAACGAGCGCGAAAGTTTTGCAAATAGAGACAATTATAAATAGTGAAAAGAAGAATAAGAAAAGTAGAGGATTTAAATTAAATTTTAAAAGGAAGCAAAACTATGGTTTCAAAAATAAAAAATTTAATAAAAATAATAAAATGCAGTGCGATCATTGTGGGAGACGCAATCACGAAAAGAAGGATTGCTATTTCTTCAAAAGAAATCAAGCTGCAGCGGAATATCATCAACGATCACTTCATACAGTTCAAATGCAGAATGAGGATGAACGATTTGCATTTATGACTGCAGATCAAGCTGATGATGAACAGTTTAATGATCCAAAAATTATCAGTTTTATAATCGATTCGGGAGCCACGGATCATGTGGTCAAAGACATCGAAGTGTTTAAGACACTGTCTACGTTGGACAAGCCAATAAAAATATCTGTTGCAAAGAAGGGAGAAGCTATCAGCGCAACACAGATCGGGACCATCGATGTGACAACAAATCTTGGTGTAACGGGTGTTCTAGAGAATGTGCTGTATGCACCAGAAGCAACAACCAATCTTTTGTCGGTGCGCCGAATCCAGCAAGCAGGGATGACAATCATTTTTGGTGAATCTGGAGGCGTTATGGTAAAAAAGGGTGGTAAGACTATCCTAACTGGTAAGTCAATAAATAATTTAATATGCGTAAATTTCACGATAAATAAAAATATGTGTAACAAAACATATGCAAATAACATTGTAACTTTAAACGCATATAAATTGTGGCATGAACGTCTAGGTCACATCGAACAATCTAAGTTCATCAAAATGAAGCAGCATAATTTATTTGAAGACAAAAATTTAATTGAGTCAATAAGTCCTACAAAAGATTTGTGTGAAGCTTGTGTATTTGGAAAACAAGCACGATTGCCTTTCTCAAAGGAAAGGGACAGGAGTCATATTACGAGACCTTTGTTCATCATACACTCTGATGTATGCGGTCCCATTAAGCCTCCGACTATTGACAATAAAAATTATTTTGTCACTTTTATTGATGAATTTACCCACTATACGGTAGTTTATCTCATTACATATAAATCTGACGTATTTAAAATGTTTCAAGACTTTGTTGCTAAAAGTGAAACCCACTTCAATTTAAAAATCGCAAATTTAAATTGTGATAATGGAAATGAGTATTTGTCAAATGAATTCAAAGCATTTTGTGTACAGAAGGGTATCCAATATAATTTAACAATTCCATACACGCCACAGCAAAATTCCATAGCGGAGCGAATGAATAGAACACTGTTAGAAAAAGCTCGCGCTATGATTCACGGAGCTGAACTCAAAAAGGAATTTTGGGGCGAAGCTATTCTAACAGCTAACTATTTAGTTAATATAACCCCAAGTAAAGCTATTATAGAAAACAAAACTCCTTTTGAACTTTGGCATAATAGAAAACCAAAATTGAATCGTTTGAAAGTTTTCGGTAGCACTGTTTATATTCATGACAAAAACAGACAAAGTAAATTCGATAAAAAGTCTATTAAAGGAATTTTAGTTGGCTATGGAAAGAATGGATACAAAGTATTAAACGTGGAAACAAATCAATTTATTATAGCACGTGATGTGGTTGTTGACGAGATTAATTTTAAAAACTCGAGACCAACTTCTGTACACAGAAATAATGACTTGGAAGATAATAACCTTCAAACTGATGAAATAAAAATCAGTGAGAATCAAGAAAGCGAAGCAAACGATTCTAGTAAAAAGATT
The DNA here is from genome assembly GCA_963971365.1 of Lasioglossum villosulum. Taxonomy (NCBI): domain Eukaryota; kingdom Metazoa; phylum Arthropoda; class Insecta; order Hymenoptera; family Halictidae; genus Lasioglossum; species Lasioglossum villosulum. The sequence continues at coordinate 14,752,859 of OZ020497.1, forward strand.
GAAGCTCGTAATGATTCTCATGAAGGTGAGTTGCGACGAAGTACAAGAATAAAGAATAAACCTCAAATAAATTATAATGAGGAATATGATTATCATATTTGTGCACTGTCGACAACTTCTGACATTCCTAGCTCGTATAATGAGATAAAAAATCGCAGTGATAAATGCGAGTGGGAGAAAGCTGTAAATAATGAACTTAGATCGTTGTCACAAAATAACACATGGACTTTGATTCCACGTCCTAATAATAAAAATATAGTTGACTGCAAATGGGTGTTCAATATAAAAATGGATAAAAATGGAAATTCATGTATATATAAAGCTAGACTTGTTGCAAAAGGTTTTAGTCAACAATATTTACAAGACTATAATGAAACCTTTGCACCAGTTGCACGAATAACTACCTTTAGAATGATTATCGCGTTTGCAAATCAACATAATTTATTGGTCCATCAGATGGACGTAAAAACCGCATTTTTAAACGGTTTATTGAAGGAGGAAATTTACATGCGTGTGCCGGAAGGGATTTCAGCACCTGAAGGACATGTATGTAAATTAAATAAAGCATTATACGGTCTGAAACAGTCTGCAAGATGCTGGTTTGAACTTTTCGAAGTTACACTGAAAACGCATGGTTTTCAAAACTCCTTATCAGATCGTTGTCTATATCTTTTAAATAACAATCATATTTGTAAGAATATCTATGTACTCTTATATGTAGATGATATTCTGATAGTAACGTATGACAGAAATACGATGCAAAATTTCAAAGAATACTTAAAGAAACAATTTTCTATGACAGATATGAACGAGATAAAATTATTCTTAGGAATAAATGTCATACGAACAGAAAATACAATCTCATTAGATCAAAATGTCTATTTAAAAAATATTTTGTGTAAATACAATATGATTGATTGTAACAGTTTAGATACTCCTTTGCCTCCTAAAGTAGATTTAAATGCTCTGAATGCTGACGAGTATTATGATGCACCATGCAGAAATGTTATAGGCTGCTTAATGTATGCTATGCTATGCACACGGCCTGATTTATGTTTTGCAATAAATCTGCTCAGCAGATATCAAAATAAAAATAACAAAGAGCTATGGCAAAACTTAAAGAAAATTTTAAAATATATAAAAGGATCGTTAAAAATTCGTTTGGTTTACAAACGAAATGATAATTATGAAAATTTATTAAATGGTTATGTAGATTCTGATTGGGCAGGTAACGAAATAGACCGGAAAAGTACAACTGGCTATATTTTTAAAATGTTTGATTGTAATACGATCTGTTGGAATACAAAAAGGCAAAATTCAGTTGCAACTTCCTCGACAGAAGCCGAATACATGGCATTATATGAAGCAACTAAAGAAGCTTGTTGGCTTAAATCTCTTTTAAAAAGCATGGAGATAAATATTAAAGACCCGATAATTATCTTCGAGGATAATAATGGTTGCATTGCTATCGCAAATAATCCAACAGATCATAAACGATCAAAGCATATAGATGTAAAATATCATTTTACACGTGAAAAAGTGGAACAAAAGGAAATAATACTTAAATATATTCCCACAGATAAACAGTTAGCTGACTCATTCACAAAACCATTACCAAAAGTTCGGTTCTTGTACATCCGCAAGCAGATGGAACTACTGGAACATGAATAAAAAAAAAAGGAAAACAAAACTATTAAAATTAAATGCATGTAAAACTATAATTTCCAATATGTTTTAAAAATTTCGTTTATTTTTTTATTATTTCGATCTGTAATCGCTAGTATAGTGGTCTGATTGGGTTTTTCTGGGTTTTCCCCAATCCAACGCAACAAATGTTGGACCATTTATGTATTACCCAGTATTAAAACAATATTAAATAAATGAAGTGTTCTCTCTTGTGTTAATTGTTAACAAATTAATTTTTGAGTGGGAGTATAGATATATATGTATACAAAAATCAATATTGAACATGACGAGCACGTCGTTCATTTTGTTTCTATGTTAAATGAATATAGATATTTTTGTTAAAGAGAAACATCTCGACGTGTGCGATACGTTTGTTTTACATAACGACCGGCACACAGTCCGAATCCGGAAACATAAGAGAGAATACGGTTAAATAAAATCTCTTGACTTTTTATTACGCGAGTATACCGGCTTCCCAAAACCAACAATATCGAGACGAATTCAACGATCTATGACAAATATAACATTGAATTCTGAAATAACGGTGCAATAGAATATTTTTGGTCATAGAAAGTACTGGTGCGGTGCTGGTGCCAGAGATGCCAACTGGAGGAACCTGGAGGAACCTTCCCCTCCGGCTGGGCCCCCCACTCTTATTTCTACTAGTTCTACTGCGCACGCGTCACACACGAACGTACCTCTAAATCTATGCTCTAAACGTGACTCACTCGGGCAGAGCAGAGGTACGTTGTGTGTGGCGCGTGCGCAATAGAACTAGTAGAAGTAAGAGTGGGGGGCCCAGCCGGAGGGGAAAGTTCCTCCAGGTTCCTCCATTTGGCATCTCTGGCTGGTGCTGGGGCGTTCTAGAGGGCGGCAAACACCACCAGCTCAGCGACGACTCGGCGTAGGCGGTGCGGCACAGGTCAGGGGATGCGGCGGCCTCATGGATAACGGCCTTAAGGGTTGCGAGCCAGATGTGTCGTAAGAGGGTCTTACCTTTTTTTTTTAGCGTGAGGGAAATGCTTTGACGCACACCCCGTACCCCCTGGGAGAGATACGAGGTTATGTGGGGCTACGTGGCCAGGAGGGCTCACAATACCCACTAAAAACCTCACGACAACCTTCCTTAAGCTATTCGGGGGCGGCTGGGATCTCCAAAGAACACAACCAGCCATCCCCCTTCGCCCTTGGCCCTGTGTGGGGCCTCATCCCGGGGGGAGAGAAGCTCCCCCCAGCAATACCTAAGCTATCAGGGTGTAAGCAGGTTGCCCACTTACACCCCCCTTCCCTGGGCCGTTCGGTGGGCTTCGCGAGTCTCCAGCTCGCTCCGCCCAACGACCCCCGGTGACTCCGTTCCTCGCTCGAGGAGCCCTTCAAAGGGCTCTCGGCCGAGGGACGAAGTCTCCGCGCGCGACAAGGAGGGACGAAGGCGCGCACCCCGCCCGCGTTCGCCCCTCACCCACTCCCACCCCTTCCTCCCGACCCAACGATCTTTACGTCCCACCGGGGGACAGAGAAAAGGGGGCGGGAATAGTCCCCCCATAAAAGAGCAACCGCTCTGGGATGCCCCTTCGGGGGAGGCGGGAAGGACTTGACGAGTCCCGCCTCCCCCGGTCCGTCGCCCGCCCCGTAGCGTGGGGCGGGCCGCTCGGCGAGGACGCCTCGCCAGAGCAATCCTTCTCTCGAAGAGGGGGTCGGCCTCCCTCTCCCTTTCCGCCACCTCCATCCGCTGCATCACCTCCTCGCAGAAGGAGGTCACGGCCTTGTGCGACCTCTCGTCACCATCATGTGGTCGACCACGGCCGACAACGAGAGGTCGCCTCCAATCTCGCTTCTTAGGACACGGCGCGGTGCCGACCACGCTGGATACTCTTCCAGCGTGTGCCGCTCCGTGTCCAAAGCCTCCGCACAGTGGTGGCACCGTTCGGTGGGTTCCCTCTTGATCCACGCCAGGTACCAGCCGAAACATCCATGGCCGGTTAACACCTGGGTGGATCTGTAGGTGAGCCTTACTCGCCTCTCGCACCACTCCTCCAGAATGGCAAGAGGGCCCGGACTATTGGCCGGCCCGTATTGGCGGCCAGAGTTTCCGACCGCCACAGGGCCAGCGATTCTTGCCGGGCCTGGCGCTTCACTTCTCCGATCCTGTCCTCCTCGTCCGGGTCCGCTTCTCCCCTGCGCAACGTGCGGACGGCCATATACCAGGCCGTCCGCTCCCTTGCCTGGTGGTGCAGGGGAATCAGACCCGCGAGGAGGCAGGCCGCCTCGGTGGAGAAGAGGGTCTTACCTAGAAAAATTAGAACGCGCTCTAGCGTGTAGACAAGGACCCTGTATCCTTGTTCTACAGGGTGTTCCAAAATAAATGTAACTCCCGGAAATGGAAGGTTCCTTGGTTCATTTGAAGCGACATTTTCCTTTACAAAAATGGCGTCCGCGGCTGTGTTCAGTTGTTATTAAAGAAAACAAGGACCAATCAGAGCGCGGCTACAGTGGATTGATTCTGGTTCGGCCAATAGCGGCACCACGTTAAGCGGGACCTGTCGCCGAGTCGGACTCCGTTCGCTATATCCGGGCTCTGATTGGTCCGTGTTTTTTGATAATAACTCCTAAACCAAGCCGCGGACACCATTTTTGTAAAGAAAAATATCGCTTCAAATGACCCAAGGAACCTCCCATTTCCGGGAGTTACACTTATTTTGGGACACTCTGTATAGTTTGGTTTTGGGCTTGTATTGCTGTGGACATTTTTCGCAGATCAGTCTGCTGTAGAACCTCTTCAAGGAAAGACGACTGTCTTGTTGAAGTGAAACTTCTTTGTTGAGGATAAGAATTTTTTGATAGAACGGAAGTCGATGTTACGGAAGTCGAAAGTCGGGCGCGAAAATTTAAACTGAGAATGAACGGGAAAAAATAATTTCTTACCCCGACGGGATTCGAACGGTCCACCGATTGGTAATCCAACTCTTTAACCGCTTGGACAACCAGCGATCTTAATATGAAAGCGAACATTTTGGTATATATCGCAACGAATAAAATGCTCGGTAGTGGGATCAAACGTATCGGCGTGAGGTACAAAGAGTGAGAGAGAAAGTATTAGCCGACATCTATAGCGCTTCGTACAGGCTACGCAGTACATTTGAGGTGATATTTTCAATATTTCATTATTGAAGTGTATTTTACTTATTGAAGTGTTTTACAAATATATTAGATATACATTTATAAAACAAAAGGTATGTATATAAATTACAAAATTACATTTAAAATAAAAGAATAGTGTGCGTGGAAATCACGCGCGGCAGAAGTGAAACTTATTGCTTATTACATATAATAATTTATCTGTAGCTATGCTTAATAAGCAATAAGTTTCACTTCTGCCGCGCGTGATTTCCACGGACACGATTTTTTTTATTTAACATTAACTCTGCCTCAGTTTAATCGGCACTCCATTCCCAACAGTAACGATTTGCCTTAAAAGTATGCCGTCGCTACATACACACCGTATGTGTGGCGATATTGCCCGAGGTATTTCTCACGCGCGCGAAATCTTAGTTTACTTGGCAACCCAGTAATTCTGTATACACACGTTCACAAAAGTCCCCATCCATTGTGACAGCGATTCGAAAAAATCCAGGGCTGATTGTACAGGTCGAGAAGCTAGGCATGGAGAAAACGTGGGAGGGAGGGGTCGTAGGCTCGGATGAAGGATGTAGCGTGAGATGAGAGATGATATAAGTCTTGGACCCGCCTTAAAGTAAATAGAATTCTGCAGAGTGACAATGAGAATTTGGCGTGCGGCCATTTGGCCGGACTTTTATTTTGAACATGAAAGTCTAAATGACGGGCTAGCTGGCCCTGAGATTGACGCCGTTCCCGTGCTTAAAAGCACACGGCCGGAAGTGAACGTGTACTCGTTCATCGGTGCAGAACGGACTCGTCGGTCGATCGTAAATCACAGATTGCTGAGTTCCGTTGCGCGTGGTCCACGCTCGTTCCCAGTGGCTATCGCAATAAACTTGCGCGACCGTTAATGGCTGAAATTTTTACAACGCGTGGGCAGCAATTACATTCCGTTGGGAGGAGAAAGGAGGAAAGCACGTGGGGGCGGAAACAACATCGGAAGCAACGTGTTTCGCGCCTCGACAACGACGTGTCGTCTCGTCGTCCCGTACCTTTGACACGAATTTGCCAGCGAAAAACGATACACGGTTGAAGTCACGGCAGCCGAGGGAGGAATTTCCTTTTGGTCACCGCGCCGAAGGAGTCACCCAAAGGGAATTCAAATATACGCTAAGCGCGTTCCATCCACCCATCGTTTCTCTCCTTTCTTCCGTCGTGCTACCTGATCCTGCGACTAGCGATGCGATCAAACTTGTATTAACAACAAAAGAGCCAATCCCGAATATTCGAAAAATTATGATGCTTTGGTTGAGAGGAACACTCTCTGCAAAAAATTCTTAACTTTTGAAGTGAAACTTCTTTGCTGAGGGTAACAATTTTCTGATGTAGCGGAAGTCGATGGAACGGAAGTCGAATGTCGAGTGGCGCGAAAATTTAAACTGAGAATGAACGGAGAAAAATAATTTCTTACCCCGACGGGATTCGAACCCCGGTCTACCGATTGGTAGTCCAAATCCTTAACAGCTTGGACAATCAATGATCTTATGATGACAGCGAAGATTTTGGTAGTAATATCAAACGAAATGGTTAGAAATGCCTGGTTATGTTACGCCTATAGACAGCACGTGCAGCCACGTTTTTATTTTTACTTTATTGAAGTGATTATTTTATTATTATACTAATGGTGTTTTTATTATATATATTAGATATATATTTAAAAAACAAGAGGTATGTATACAAATCACAAAATTACATTTAAAATAAAAAAATAAAAAATACATGGTTATGTTACGACACCGCGTGCAACTGCTTTAAAATTAAATAAATATTTTATTTGACAGAGATATATAGCTTATCAGCTATTGCCAATAGCTAAAAACAACCTAGCGTGTGTGGAACAGAATAAAAAAATCATGTGCGTGGAAACCACGCGCGGCAGAAGTAAAACTTATTGCTTATTAAGTATAGATACAGATAAATTATTATACCTAATAAGCAATAAGTTTCACTTCTGCCGCGCGTGATTTTTTTTTATTTTAGAAAATCTCATATGAGATTTATTACAACATAAATACAAAACAGAAATACATTACATATAATATAGAGTATAGAGATTACAAAACATAGTAGGTTTCTTATAGAAATACAAATATTATAATACAAACATGATTAACAGGAACAAAAAACTAGCTGGTTATTGTTGCTCGATCGCTTCGCGAGCTTCGCGGGTGGGGGTGTTGTAGCTCGCTTTGTGAGTTCGCGAGAGGGTTAGTAGTACGGATGTTATTGGTGTGTGACTCTCCACGAGCCACACAAAGAACTTCCCGATTCGTTAGTTGCAGTATATTATTATCATTATTTAGTGTACATTTTATGAAGATTATACGTTTTCACGGAAGTTCAATAGTTTTCTACTTATCGAAATGTTTGCTGTATGGCGTCGCATTAAACCAACATCGTATGCTCGTTGCTCGCATGCTCCATTAACCATTTTTTTATATTAACTTTCAATTTCATCTTAGTTAATAATTCGTATTGAACTGTTTGTTTTTTTAAAGATTGTAATACAAATGTTTTTGTACTTTCATCGATATTCTTTGAAAATGTATTCTCAGCAGTAGCGATGAATAACTCACTCTTGCATTGGGATAATTTTCGATTATTCTAAGCGGTAACATAAGCATTAGTTGCATAATTAAAAAAGGAAAATAAAAAAAAATTTTTTTTTAAATAAAAAAAAATTTGTTTAAATTATAAAAAAATAAAATATATTTAATAATTATTATGTTTCTTTCTTCGGTGGAAAATTTCCGTCCTCTCGTATAATTTGCATTGTTGAATGAACTTCTTTCGAAAAAAACTAAAAAAACTAAAAAACTACTTGACCAATATGGACCAAAATCTAATCAGCTCTAAGTTCCAGCGGGGCGCATCGATTGCATCATTTATTATTCTGATCGCATTGTTATTTTTTCAGAAAACGTTAACGAAAAATTTGATACCATACAAACGGACATACGCGCCCACACACACACACACACACACACACACACACACACACACACACACACACACACACACACACACACACACACAAACATTTTGATAAAAATAGTCTAAAATGACTCCAATGACCATGAAACGTGAAGATCTGCTAAAAAATCGATTTTCGATTTTCGGGGTAATTACAATAACTTCCCTATGAATCGGGAAGTTAAAAAACTTATACTTTAAGGCCACAGCTTTTAAAAAATGACAACATGTAGTGACAGGCCTAATAGAAGTTAGCCCCCCACTTGTTGAATTAAACAATTTCAACAATTGTGCTGAATTGTGCTATGTTTGTGCTATATCGTGCTCGAATATTATAATTATAATATGACAAATAAGATTTAAAGAGAAAAACGATTTTTTTACTAGCCCCCCACTTTGCACTTTTTTCAATTTTCTCAATTGTGCTAAGTTGTGCTAAGTTGTGCTAAGATTGTGCTAAAGTATTACTTTAAAAAAGTTATAAATAAAGAAGTTACAGCCAAAAAACGTTTTTGACAACTAATTAACATTTAAGTAAGAAACAGTTATCCAAACAGCATATAATCATATATCTGAGTTGTGCTAGCCTAGCACAACTCAGCACAACTTTCAAAATCCCCAGCACAACGATATAAAGGGCACCTTACTCTTGCACGCGGCCCTTCGCGTTATGATATTATTCCATTTTTCGACTTTCTAGTCATCCGCCAACGATAAAATTGCATATCTGAGTTGTGCTAGCCTAGCACAACTATGTATAATATCATAAAGCGAAGGGCCCGCGCAAGAGTAAAGTGCCCTTTATATCGTTGTGCTGGTGAAATCGAAAGTTGTGCTGAGTTGTGCTAGGCTAGCACAACTCAGATATGCAATTTTATCGTTGCCGGATGAGTAGAAAGTCGAAAATTCGTATAGTATCTTAGCGCGAAGGGCCGCGCGCAAGAGTAAGGTGCCCTTTATATCGTTGTACTGGGGATTTTGAAAGTTGTGCTGAGTTGTGCTAGGCTAGCACAACTCAGATATATGATTATATGCTGTTTGAAAATTGAAATTGAAAAAAGTGCAAAGTGGGGGTCTAGTCAAAAAATCGTTTTTCTCAAATTTTCATCTTATTTTTCATATTATAATTATAATATTCGAGCACAATATAGCACAAACATAGCACAATTCAGCACAATTGTTGAAATTGTTTAATTCAACAAGTGGGGGGCTAACTTCTGTTAGGCTAGTGACAGGCCCTAATATTAGGTTTGGCTACTATTACTGAGACATCCATTGGAAGCTGAAAGTTCATTTTGCTGAGTTTATTAATCAATAAGAGTCTCTCATCATTGTACAAATTGCACTGCCATAAAACATGATTCAGAGACTCATCTCCATCCCCACAACTACACTCAGGATCATTAATAAAACCAATTCGTGCTAGGGAAAAAGCTAAATGATAGTGGTCAGATCTACACCTATTTATGCTGACAATGGTTGAACGAGATAAATTTAGTTGAGAAAACCAAGGAAGTCGATTTTCATTGAAATAATAACGAAAATAAGTTTTGCCTTTGAGAAGACCATCAGCCTTTATAGAGACGAAGGAGTTGTCAAACATATTTTTGAAGAAAGACTCAAAACAATCGGTGAAAGGAATGCGGGAAATAGAAGGAACACTAAAGAATGATGCCTCCTTAGCTAAAAGATCAGCTTTTTCATTACCAGCAATCCCAATATGAGACGGAATCCAGTAGAACATAATGGAGCAAGACACATTATCATGAATGAAAGAATTATGTTTCTCTTTAACACTGAAGATATAAGGGTTAGTTTTAATATCTATTTTAACAGAATCGAAGCTTGTAAGAACACTTAATGCATCAGAAAAAATAATGAAGCTATTATTCTTATTGGCCACAGCAAAGTCCAGAGTATCATCAATGGCAATACACTCAGCCGTGAACACAGAAGCCTGCTTGTTAATACTTTTTTGTGAAGTCCAGTCTAAGGAAGGACAGTAAGCAGCTGAACCAACATAATTGCTCACCCGACTCTTACTATCATCAGTGTAGATAGCAACAGCTGAGTTATCACTAATCAATTCATTAACCATACTGTTGATGTCAGCTATACTATTTAACATTTTCAGGGACTTCCCAAAAGAACAGTTAACTTTAATTGTGGTGATAATCGTTTCAAAATCATATCTGTAAATATTGAAAAAATTCTTAATTCTTAACTTTTTGTTGCGGGCCTGGGCTGATAGGTTTAAGGTTTTGGGGAGACCAGGGCTATATGTCCAGATTTTTAAGAAATTTATGAAATGACGTAGAAATGGTGTAAATATTCTCATTTTTAACGGGTAATTTATTATCAAACTTATTATGTTTATAAATTTTAGCCTTAAAATTAATATATTGTAATAGGGTTTTTCTAGTTTTTCAGTTTCTCGTTCACCGAAGCGAAACTATTTGCTCTGTTGTGGAGCAAATTGTTCTTACATTTGAGCAAGTTGTTGCTAAATAGTACAATTTGCTAATAATTAAAGCGTTACTGGCATATTGTATTTACTAATAAAATACAACACTATTATGTAAATAATATTGCTTTACTTAATAATATTGCTTGTTTGGGATAACAAAAAAATGCCATATTTAATAGAACATCAAAACAATATAATAGACCACACATTATCTTTAGTATGAAATTATTTTGACATATATTGCATTAAATTCTTTTTCCGTCAAGAAGGTGGAATGTTGTATAAGTATAATATTCGAAAGCTAATTTCCTGACTTCTTATGGAAAAGATCAAAATATTGTAAATAGATGAACATTTCAATTAGGTCCGATTGTAAAAAAGTTGTACTGTTTAAAGTGAGTTCAAATATTTTCATGATTCACTGTACCTCGCATCAAGGAAATATAAGAAACTATTTTGGCAAATAAATTGTAAAATAAAGCCGACCGCCCTATACTTCCAAAGGAAAAAGTTATTCAGAATGGTAACCTTGACAACATATTTAAAGCTAATTGAAATTGGCGAGGTAGTAACATTTCGATATGTTTACCATAGGATGCTGCTCACGCAGTATTATTATAAAAATACAAGTATTATTATAAAAGCACAAGTCTTATTATAAACGATATTCAATTGTTCAAACATACATTATACGTTTAGATTTTAAACTGGTAAATTATATTTTTCTACTGGAAATACAGCTTCATAAAGATGCTATTTTTTACCAGAAAGATGGAAATGTACAAATCTATAATTTGGTAAAATTGATTTCCAAAAAGCAGAAAATTGAATGTAATTGAAACAAAACAAAAATGATCCATAATTATGTCAAAATAAAGTATACTGGACACAAATCACAACAAAATAAAATAGCTAATGTAAAATGAAAAATATAGATTATAGAATTTTATTTCGTGTAGTATATTCCTTCAAAAACCATGGTTTTATAGAACACGAAATGAGCATTGAGAGTTGTCTGTCTTTGTTCTGTCATACATATGTATATTACATAGAATAAAATACGTTTGGTAATTACTGTTTCATACATTATGTAGTCTGATTTAATTCACGTATTATGAAGACTAATTTTACTATTATATATTTGTGCCTGAAGGAATTTATATCCAAAACGTTAACGTGTTCAATGAGTCACCTAATTGATCTTTCTATATTAATCAGAACATTTCGTGTTTCGTGTTGCCAGGTGCAAAAACAAAAATAACAACAGAGTTTCGACTTTTTTTAAATGAAGTTTTAAAACACTCGTAACCCAATCATGTGAACATATTGAGTATGAACATTATAGATTACAACACAAATATTACGGTATCAATTCAGCATAGTAGAATATACATTGTTGCACAAACACGAAATATAGAATATTTTTATTCAAAGTGTCCAGAATTGATTCCACCGTTGTAGATTATAAACTCAGCATTCGGAAACTGGCGCGAAGCTATTTAATAGTTTATTGTCCTTTTTTCATTTTAATGAAATAGTTACACAACGTGTGTTGTCTAATATTACAATATATTGGATAAACAGGCTTCCGGTGAACACCATGTGTGCCAGATATTGAAAACATGTACTGCATATATCCACGGTGGATATAATACAGGCTGCCGCTGTATGGGTGGTGTAACCTGAGAAAGGTGAATCTACATGAAAAGAATTGAACGAAAATAGAGAACACGGAACTTTTTTCAATCTCTCTTCTTGTTCAAGAAAATTATGATTGAATATCGTCCCTACTCGCCGCTGTCGGAAGAGACTTGGCTAACGTCAATTTATTCGAAAATGGAACTGTTTAGAGCGTTGTTAGGTGCAAATTGCTGCTGGTTCAGGAGCAATTAAAAACGCTCTGGTTTGCATAAAACATTTGTACACGAAGCATACACTTGTTAAGAACTCTTGGAACATCCAAGGTTCACAATTCAAGTTAGTACTGTTCTAACGGAAGCTTCGAAACGATCTGCAATTCAGTATTCCATATGTAATCCAAGGTTCGTCCGATTCTCTCGAAATATCTTAAAGTTCTAACTGCTATTTCTCCTGCAATTCCCTACCAAAGCTCGAGAAAGGTTAAGGGGGTAGGGTAATCACATGACTGGTATTTTGCATTGTGACCAACCTCCGTGCAGAAAACCAATTTGGCAACAATGATGAACATACATTTGTATCAATCTAACGCTTCAATTTCGCTATCAATACAGGTTTTTTTCTTTTCATCAATATCTTTATTGCTATTAATGGATCCGAGTGGCTTCGTGTCCTTTACACTTTTGTTGTTACGAATCTACGCTGATAGTTCTCCTGACTAAGCGTCATCTCGTCTAAGTAGCTGAACTAAAATTTCTTCTACTCACTCTTCATGAACGGAATCTGGGGAACAATTGAATGCAATCGTGCGGGAACGATTCACGTCCTCATACGATTATATTTTGAGCTGACAATGAGTGAAGGCTCATTCGAAAGAGGAAGATTACACGCAGTGCAGTCTTCTCGATATTTTCGCGAGAATCATCTTTTTGTTGTATGAAAAATACATTAGAATCTCCGGAGTTTTTCTTCATTTGTGTCCCCTACTTTCGACACTCATATCACTACATATAAACAATAATCGTATGAGGACGTGAATCGTTCCCGCGTAAACCCATGTTTTGGCCAAAAATCTAGTAATATTCTAGATATATTCTAGTAATTTTTTAGTAAGTTTTTAGTTTTTCTAGTATTAAAATATTCCTTTTGTTCTTGGCCACTCTTTAATTAATTTTTATATACATTTAAATGTATATTTCTTTTGTGGCAAACCATTAGATGTGTACATTTATTAAATTACCTCGAAAAGTTTTTTGAGGTATAATATCTTGGTGAAGTATGAAAAGTGTTATGTTCTATTTTTGAAATTACCGCCTTACATTGATTCTGGCCAATGGATCGATACACGATCAGCCATTGGTTTTCTTAGCTTTCTTCGCGTTCCTCACTACCATAGTGACTGTCTAGGCAGCAACATGTGGGTCCTACGCAGATTATTGATTTTTCTAAATTGTTTATTTTAAAGTTATTTTGCGACACTACGCAAGTAAGTAACATGTTTTTTGGTTTTCTATTTTTATTTTTCTTCTTACAACATGTTACGCGTGTGTTCAATTCCTATAAGTTTAAATAATTAAAGAATATAATTATGTTTTGGTTTCATTACAGACACAATGTTGTTAAATTAATCTCTTGAAAATGATCTAAATTCAGATCGAAACATCGAGATAAAATATTGTGAATATTTGCAAATAGTGTTATGAAGTATTACTAGATCGAACCAATGCGCCGAAAACATTTATTTTTTGCTTAAAGCCTATTACGATCGCTATACATTAAACTGATATTCGAGTAATGTAACGTGGGTACCCTACGCCCTTAAGGACAACGGGCCATAAAGGGTATAAGCAGAATAAGCATGGGCCAGCGGCCCCCGCTCCGATTTTCCTGATTCCTGTCTTAAGGCATAGTTTTATGTCTAAAAACACATTGTGTAAAATTTCAAATGCCTACTCCCATCGATAAGGGTGATATTGGGGTAAATTCCCCCGCACTTAAATGCAATTTACTACAAAATGCGAAAAGATATCGACATGGGATAAACGGTAAACAAAAGATATAGATATACTCTCCATTCCAGATTTTTTCAGAATTTTTTGATAATTATTTATAGTTGAAAATAATTAATTAATTTTTTGGGAATTTTATTAACTATCTTCTCCTGGGTTGACACCTACCAAAAAATTATAAAATATTGCTATGATACTAACCTACTTTGTAAAAAAATCTCAGAAGTGTCCATTTGGTGGAACAGTGTCAAGAAAAATAAAGTATGTCGGCGAACGCTTGGTCTGATCAGTATCGGCGCAGCGACCGAATCCCCTTGCGGTGACTAGTAATGGGAGCGAACGGGAAGTCGGCGGTGTGTACGGAAAAGCTGATACATGTAAAAATGCGACTAAATGTTCTAATATATGATTACAGTTGGAAATCTAAACAATTATATTTTAGGAAATAGCTTACATTGAAGAAGAAAAATGCGTGTAAAGCTAGTTCGTTGCTGTCAAGTAACAGAAAGAAGAAGCTTCTCACAAACATGTATGGTCACGATGTTAGAGGTTCTACTGGATGCTCCGAAGGGCTAGAGTTCGAATCCTTCTCAACTCAACTTTCTTTCTTGTTTTTTTCTTTTTTTTATATGCATTTATAAACTAAACGATTTTTATTGTCTGCACTTCAATATTCTATAAAACAAACATAATTATTAATTTGTAATTATCATATAGATTAAAATGTTTTCTATGTTTCTAATTTTTCGGAAATATAAATCTAATTTTTATAATTTACGTCCATATAATGGATATATTCTTTTTCCTTTTACTCCTCATTGCTTTACTATAATGCAATATACTTCATGTATTTCTGCGCTAAAATTCTGAACACTAAAATAATAATTTGCGCGTGTGCCAAGACCGCGAAGGGATACTTGCGTAACAACAATAATTTTTTCTTTTATTATTGCAATTCAGATGATGGAACCGCACTCATTCTGATCGTGTCTGACCAAACGAATGAGCCAGATAACGTTGTAATGTCGGCTAGCGATCAAGAAATATGCCGACTTTGCGACATGTTCAAAGGCGGCTTGCAGCGAAATGCGCAAAACGCGAGAACTTATTCGAGTGCTACGTTGCCAGAATTGTTCCAAGACCAGCAAACGTAGTACAGTAATGTCGCGATAGTTGCCGCAGGAGCTGTTCTCTGGAGCGACAAATTCCAAGACAACTGCTCGTCTTTTGATTTATGACTGGCCTCTACAGTCTACCGCGTCGAGGCATCAATCGAAAGCCGAACGTAGAGAAGGACAAAATGATCGCGTGGCCGAACGTGTCGCCGTCGCCGGCACAGTTTATTATTTATTCTCCACAGTTTATTATTTATTCTCCATTATTTTTTAATGAGATTTTACTGGCTTATTCCTATCAAAATTCTGATTAGAACAAGACCAAACACGGTATAATTTGGCCCATCAGTAATGTCTTGAAAGTTGCCGTAGTGTCTACTAGTGAATTTTGCCAGGAATAAGTAAGTAAAATCTCATTAAAAAATAATGAATATTGAGTAGGAAATTCACTAGTAGGCACTACGGTAACTTTCGCGTACAGCCCTCCGACAAATTTCAATATATTACTGATGGGCCAAATTATACCGTGTTTGGTCTTGTTTTAATCAGAATTTTGCTAGGAATAAGCCAGTAAAATCTCATAAAAAAATAATGAAAATTAAGGAATTTGAAAATTCGATACAGTAATTTCTCAATCGTAGTCCCAACACCCGTGTTATGAACGCACTACGATCAAGTAGGGTGGCTATTTTTTGATTTATGACTGCGTCTACCCTACCGCGCTGAGACTTCAAACGACAAGCCGAACGTAGAGAAGGACAGAATGAAATAGGATCGCGTGGCCGAAGCGTATCCCCGTCGCCGGCACAGTTTAAAGGCCCGTGCGTCATCACAATTAAACACCAAGACCTTAGCTTCTTTATTTTCGATGATATCATTATGGAACTTTCACCAACATATTCGTGGCATTTCTCTGATTAAAATCATACCAAACACGATATAATTTGGCCAATATTTAGTGGTTTAATCGACGATGAATGTTTCGAACGCAACGAAGAAGAGCGTATTGGAAAGAAAGAGACGCGAAGAGTCGCCGTCGCCGGCATAGATCAAACACGCTGTCCTTCTTGTAAGTAAAACTTTCATCGTCGATTAAACCACTAAATATTGGCCAAATTATATCGTGTTTGGTATGATTTTAATCAGAAAAATGCCAGGAATAAGCCAGTAAAATCTCATAAAAAAATAATGAAAATTAAATAGTTTGAAAATTCGATTCACTCGAGTCAATGTAGTAGTGTTCACACCGATATACCCGAGCCGACATCAAACATCGCCGTCCTGCTGCCCGGCGCAGCGTTGACAGGCGGTGGAATGGGTAGGCACTGGACTACGATTGCAGAGGCGACCGAGGACTACGATTGAGAAATTACTGTACATGGTGTCAATGTAGTGGTGTTCACACCGATATACCCGAGCCGACATCAAACATCGCCGCCTTGCGGCCCGGCGCAGCATTGACAGCTGGTGGAATGGGTAGGCACTGCGGCAACTATCGTGTACAGCTCCTGCGGCAACTATCGCGACATTACTGTATTAGCAAATTTTATAGTTTAGTAATAATTTGCCTCATTGCAGGGCAAAAACTTCTGCTTCACCCAACGACACATTAATGAAAAAAAAATAAAAAATCCATAAAAATACTGTAGTCTTAAGGTTAGAATTTTTAAATATAATTTACTTGATAAAAATGAGGATATCTACTATTTCTACGTCATTTTATATGCTTTTTAAAAATCAGAGCTTATAGAGAGTATCTGAAAATTGCTTCATCATCCGGAAATGGGAGGTTCCTGAGATCATTTGAAGCGACATTTCCCTTTGCAAAAATGGCGTTCGCGGCTTTGTTAAAATACAGTCTTTTTCTGATTACTCTTATAACTCAAAAATAATGTAAAACTCATCTATTGGGTCTCACAATTTAGTATTTCCCCTATTCATTTTTATCGTACATGCATAGAATCTACAGTCTACAGATAATAACGTAATAGATTTCTAATGCCCATAGTTTACTGACATCTACGAACATTTTCGTTGGATATTATTACAATTATTGTTATTGCTTGTGTTTCTATTTTTTTTAATCTATCAGATTTCTAACACAAAATGAATTTTACGACGAATTTATATTCTTCCGCAAACAGGGTGATTTTCAGAATGGTAGCAACGGAAGTTATATGGTTTCAAAAATAGTATACAAAGTACTAATTGTTTTTATCGAAATGTGAAAGTCACCTTGAGCTTCTTTGTCTTAAACAGTAAATTTTAATCTTGTAGTTGAACAGAAAATTAAACTCTGAATTAAAAATTATAAGGGTGTATGTGTATTTGGGGTGACAAAGTTTTTTCAGAAAAACTACTGGTTACTGAGATATTTTCTATAAATGCATGATAATGAAATTAATGCTCAAAATTACAATTGATACATTTGCGTAATCGATCGATGATGCGTAGGACTGTTCCTTAAGTTATGACCTCTACGCGTCCTTCTGTGAAAAAACTATTTGCATCAGATTGCGGCTACGTCAAAATCAGTTTCTTACATAAACTATACATATCACCCTATACATATAAACATATTGTTAGTAGGTATAACGTGCTGAAGTAATTTTTCGTGGGAAATCCTATTTTGTCCTGTTTTTCTCGAAGACATGCGAAAGTGTTTTCGATTAGACGGAAAGCAAGGAAAGATTTTTGCGGTCCGTCGCCACAAGGTGCATCGTGATCAATCTACGCTGTGATGAATAGAGAAATCTGGAAACAGAACCGTCTATGGTCCGTAGTTTAGCGCGTCCATGGCAGCGCATAAGACCGATCATGATGGATCGAGACGTGAAAAGATTTTCCCGGAGTTTACATGAACAGGAAATAGCACGTCTTGAGGTTCGAACAGATTCTGAACGACATTGCTAATCGTTTTCACACGTACAGTAAAAAATCAGCAGGAAGATGGTTTAATAAATATTCAACACATTTCGGTTTTCTAAATTATAAGTGTTTCAAAATTATATGCCGTGACTACCAGCGTGATTCTGCGCAACCGAAGGTACAAACCTGTTAAAACAAATAGACCGCAACATTGACCTTAAGTAGTAGAATTATCTAATATTAGTGAATTAGCATAGTAGAATATGTGTGTGTGTGTGTGTGTGTGTGTGTGTGTGTGTCACTTTATTGATCTCCTCGGGGTTATAATCTTTGTTATCCCCCCCCCCTTCTTCCTTTCTCCACATTTCCACCCGACGTCATTTTAACCTAACCTTATTTTTATCTTAACCCACTCAAATAGCACCCGAACGTCCGTGCTATCTAGGTATCTTATATCCTAACGCTTAACCATTCTTATATCTACTTATACAGGGTGTCCCAAAACTACCCTAGGAGCCAAAAATGGGAGGTTCCTTGGGTCATTTGAAGCGACATTTTCCTTTACAAAAATGGCGTCCGCGGCTTTGTTTAGCCTTATCTACAAAACGTATTTCTTAAATTTTCAATATAGGCCCACATAAAAAAGTTGTAAAATGCAACTTTTAGTATTTTTTCTACAATTCCGATCAATTGCAATTTTTGGAAAAATGTTTTTCCACATCCTGCAGCAAACTATTTGCTCAGGCTTCCCAACAAAAATTCAAGTCGTATAGTTCAATGTTAAACCAGTTATCGGTTTTTTTAGAGCGTTCGAATATTAATGGGAGTCACCTGATCTCGTAATCTGATGTCATTAATTGTTTTATAGGTGGAGACGTCAAGGAGATATGAAGCTCGTAGTTTAGGAGATATTTCAATTTAAATAACTCTGAAATACCATTACAGTCATACTAAGTCGTTAGCGTTTACTTAGTAGTGTAACGTCTTAGTATGACTGTAATGGTATTTTAGAATACATTTAGAAACATACATAAGTTACTACTTTTTGATAACGAATGTCCAGCTGCATCGATTAATGTATTAAAAAATACCTCATTCCATTAAAAAAAATGAAGTTAACCTTCATATGTCCTTTACGCGTTCACCTACAAAAAAGCTACTAGCATCAGATTAATGCCCCCTCGATACGATGCAAGTTCCATCTGATGCATCTCTTCCTAATACCAAGAGCAGCCGCGTTATTCATATGTTCTGTTTTTGCGGACTCACCCTGTATAATAATATTTATGTCGAACGACCTGAGGAATCATTCAGTTCAATGAAATACGACACTTTTGAGACACACTGCATTAAAAAGAAATCGAGTGTAAATTCAACCTACAATATTTTTGAACTTGTTAAAATTCTCTTAGTAGCGTGGAGGTGAGTAATGAAGGCCACGTGCTTAACTGTGTAACTGTATATTTTATTTTATAATGCAGTAAACTGAATCTCTTTTAATTTTACTTACAACATTATGTTATAATCACTTTAAACAGAAAATATTTATCTCTATAAAGTATCACTAGATTTTTAAACTTATTATTATTATTTTTAACTTAACGCGAGGTTCCGTTTCTTCCTTGTACGGTTTTCGTTCTTTTTCGGAGAAGACTGGATACCGCAACGGCTTGTACGCGACCTATCATTGGCCGACACGCCAGACAACCAGATACAGGCCTGCCACTTACAAATCATTGTAACACTTTTAACAGAACTTTCAGAAAATACTTGGCAATACCTCTTCAAACGATGCAAATATTTGGAAAACTAAGTTTCTACCAGTGCGTCGGAGTCGGAGTGTTAAAAAAAAGGAGTTGGAGTCGGAGGCAGAGTTAGGAATGTTGTCTACCGACAGCGAAGCTCTGGTTTTTACACTTCTAGACCAGAATATCCCTTTCGTTTAAAGGCGAAAGTATTACACGCCTGCAGCGACGACATGTGTGAAATAAAATGTGTAAAATAATGAAATAATAATATTAAATATAATAAAATAAGAAAGACGTTTTGAAACAGCTCCCCAATGAGCAAAGCAACCAATTTTCAATATTTCTTTATTACCCAGAATGTTTTGCTTCACACTACGTTCTCTCGTCAATAAGATAATTTTGAAGGTCTATCGATGTAACTGAAGCCGAAAGAGTGAAGTTTACTTCTAGCAAATTCTGTTTTCCACGAATTCACTCTCGACTTTTCACTCGGATATTTCCCAAAATGGCGGATAGAAGGGCTAACCGTGTACGATGCCGTTCGCCTAAGAGGTCTGGCTCGTTTCAGAGTCAGACCACGTTTCAGTGCATGCTAAATCGTTACGTGAGTCGGATATTCCGCGGCAATAAAATCTCATACTTGACGACACCGTCGTAAGCGGAGGTCAAGCCGAGAACAAAGCGAAAAGGAAAAACCAGTGGAAATGAAGAAAAGTAAATAACGGGTGCGCGGAATCTGTGGGCGACGACTGAATTGGCTCCGTCGATCACGATTTACTCACATATTAGCGGACGATGACAGCGCAGGAACTGTCGCGAACCGAATGGTAACAATTTATTACGGGAACACGGGGGCTGATTAGAAAAACAAGTTCCACGAGGAATGTGTCTCGCTGGAAACACGACAACTTGCTGAATAATTCGCATGTGGAAAAGTGTAAATCTAGATCGTCAGGTTCGCGGAATTCCGGGCCGTGTAATGAAACGTCAAGCATCTGATAAGGTGCATCGTTAGATACGGTTTCCAGAAAATAGAGTGGGCAAAAAACTGACACGTTCCGTGATCGTTCC
The DNA here is from genome assembly GCA_963971365.1 of Lasioglossum villosulum. Taxonomy (NCBI): domain Eukaryota; kingdom Metazoa; phylum Arthropoda; class Insecta; order Hymenoptera; family Halictidae; genus Lasioglossum; species Lasioglossum villosulum. The sequence continues at coordinate 14,773,611 of OZ020497.1, forward strand.
GATTTCAAATCGGACTCCCGTCTAACCCCAGCTGACGGGTCAAGCAACGATTTCATTGTCTTATCGCGCGCGTCGCGTTTTTTATATACGATTAGCGGCCGCGCGCCATAAAATGTCCCCTCAGATCTAACGGATAAAAATTAATTGATAGAGACTACCATTGCAATTGAACTGAATTTGAAGCAACATGGTTGCCTGATGTGCTTCAACGATACATCTGTACGCACGTTTGTACTATACTCCGCGACAAAAAGATACCACAAAACCCAACTTTGTAAATTTTTGCAAATATTGTTGAATAAGGACAGTTCTCGTATTATATACAGGGTGTTCGAAAAGTCTGGAAACGGTCGAATATCTAAAAAATGAAACATTTAGAGAAAAATGGTTCAGGCATACAGTAGCGGACAAAAGTTTAAGACCGCTCTAAAGAAGACGATAACTTTTTTAATATTGTACTATACGATTTGAACTTTTTGGGAAGCTAGAGCAATTCGTTTACTGAAGGATGTGAAAAGAAATTTTTTCAAAAATTGCAATTGATCGGAATTGTTGAAAAAATACTAAAAAGTTGCATTTTCTACTTTTTTATGTGGGCCTGTATTGAAAATTTTTAAAATACGTTTTGTAGATCTGTGTGAATTGTATGCACTGTGAATGTTTCATCGAAATCGGCTGATGCAGAAAGAAACGTCAAGCATTGAAAGGTGTACGAATCCTTGGATTTATTACAGCTAGAGGCCGAAAATCGCGAAAATCTTTAATTTTTACCATCTTTAAAAGGTTGTAGCTCATTGCAACGTCGACCGATTTTGACGAAATTTTCAGAATATGTTTAATTGACACAAGTCTACAAAACGTATTTATTATATTTTCAATATAGGCCCAGATAAAAAAGTTGTAAAATGCAACTTTTAGTATTTTTGCTACAATTCCGATCAAATTTTTTTTCGCATCCTGTAGTAAACGAATTGCTCTAGCTTCCCAACAAAAATTCAAATAGTATAGTACACTATTAAAAAAGTTATCGTCTTTTATGAAGTGGCAGAATATTATTGCACGCCACTGTATATACAGGGTGTCAATTAAGTCCCGGGACGGCTGAATATTTTCTCATGTAAGGTATTTTTGAAAAAGGTCAAGGTCATTTCTGAAGTAATTTTCAACGAGGAATTCAACGGTGACCTTCAATTTGACCTTGAGCTTGACCTTCAAGGTCATTTCAAGGTTAGGTTAGGTTTTTTAAATGGAAACCCCCTTTTTTGACACCGGCAATCGAAAGAGCGGGAAATTTTACGTTTAGATATGTACTAAGTCATTGGTAGTGTTTGATCTTGAGGGTCACTCTAAGGTCATTTAAACTCGAGCAAGGTCTGGATATCTTTTGGAATAGATGGTTTTCAGTTTTTTTTTAACGACCAAAACTAATAACTTTTTTAAATAGGTCACTACTAAATACGCCTTGTTAAAGTTATTAGTTTTGGTCGTTAAAAAAAAACTGAAAACCATCTATTCCAAAAGATATCCAGACCTTGCTCGAGTTTAAATGACCTTAGAGTGACCCTCAAGATCAAACACTACCAATGACTTAGTACATATCTAAACGTAAAATTTCCCGCTCTTTCGATTGCCGGTGTCAAAAAAGGGGGTTTCCATTTAAAAAACCTAACCTAACCTTGAAATGACCTTGAAGGTCAAGCTCAAGGTCAAATTGAAGGTCACCGTTGAATTCCTCGTTGAAAATTACTTCAGAAATGACCTTGACCTTTTTCAAAAATACCTTACATGAGAAAATATTCAGCCGTCCCGGGACTTAATTGACACCCTGTATATAAATGGATGTTTTCAGTGGCGTAATATATATATATATATATATATATATATATATATATATATATATCTTAAGTATATATTGATATACTTAAGATCAAAAATCTAAATTTTTCTCACATTTAGCACGAGCGAAGCCGTGTCGAGGGCTGCTAGTATTTATATCGTTGGATTCGTCTTGAGATCAGATACAACGTTATGAAATCCAAAATATATTTTAGCATTTGAAAAATCCAATTTACCTCAATTTAAAAAAAAAAATTTTTTTCCAATATGCATATATTGAAATTTGTAGACGTGTAAATACTGTTCCTCTTTTGCTTGAAACATTTCTTCCTCAGATTATCGAGAACCCATAAAAGACCGTGGCAATAATGCAATATTTGCACCGAAAAGCTGAAAAGAATTATTTTTGCACATAAATTATATTGAAATGATGTAAATTATTATTTTATGCAGAATATGTGAATCACGAAACTTCTTAGTAAAGAAAATTTAAAATTATTACCATTAACTTTCATCAGAAAATATATCAGAAATTTCTTCCTCGAATAATGTTTTTTCTTCGTTTGAATCTGCCGATGTAGTTTCATCGGTAGGTTGAATAGGCAGAAGCATATCTATACATTTTGTAGAAAATGGTATCTTCGTTCTTTTTTGCCATCTTATACTTGACAACAGGGGATCGGAACTCAATAAAAGTCTATTAATTACGTCCCTAACACACTCAGAATAAATATTATAAAAATGTTAGAAAATGTAAAAGAAAAAATAAAAAGAATTAGAACTAAAATGTAACACTTAAGAAACTAAAAATCGCACTTAATAAATCGCTCTGATCTCCCTGCTGGCAATACTTCAACTGAATGCAGAACGAAAACTGAATGTAGAAGAAAGAGAAACCTCAGTCGAATCCTTATCTGAAAACTCTTATATACAACCAAGTGCCAGTAATATAAACTCTAGTAATATAAACCTCACGCAGCCGTAGCACGCGTAGTCGAACGTGCAGGCGTACGTGAAACGCTACTAAACGCTTCATACTAAATAGGCTATAAAATTTGAATTCGGATATATTCGGATTTAAACTTTCTTGGCTTATAATCACGAATCTTTACCGAATGCAATGACACCAAAACGAGCACTCAATCGTGATCAATACTATAACAAAATTGCCAATAAAGTTTTGTAATTTTTAGAAAGCTTGTAGAATGATTGGTAATATTCACATATTAATAACTATACTAATTTAAATGATAACAAAATAAAATCTATGCGCACGTGCTCTGTATACCTACCTGAACAACTTTTGTAATACAAGAATTTACAAAATTTTCCTTCAAACACTTGAAAATCGCCAATGAACAGACGCTCGACTTTCGATGAAGCTTACGACTTCACGGGTGTACAAATAGAAAAATCAATATTACAGCCTTATTCTTCAGACCTTTAACTACAACGAACAACAAAAATTTTATGCCATACGCAAAAATTTAGAGATCGAATTTTTTCCACTTTTTAAGGCCAAATACCCCACTGTGCGTCTGTCGAATCTGACGAAAACGGATCCACTGTGCGCGTACCCTAAGCCGTACCCTCTGTAAAAGGAAAGATTGTTATGAAATTCTGCTGGGAGATCTTGTGTTCCATTACCCCTCTTGATCATTCCGTTTCCCCGTGACTCTCAGAGAGCGAAACATTATCAACAGAAGGATCTCGCGAAAGTATTTCCGGCCGGTTGGTGTCAAAGACGTGCGCGAACTCGGGATGCCGCGTTACATACGTAAGTAGCTGCCGCGAAGACACTTTGGTAAAACACCTTGCTCCCGTTAAGAAGCTGTTTAGTATGCGAGGGGTGGTTCGAACAGATTAACTTAGCTCTGCGAGGCTGACGTAGTGGGTGTTGATTTGATGTTGATGTAACTCGCGTGCCACGTGACGCTGTCGAAGTGATTTCGATGTCGAATAACCAATTACACTGCCCCACAACTTTCAACTTTTCTTTGGCGTTTCGATTCTCACTTTGCGATTCTTATACAGTTTTTTGTGCTGATTCCGAATCTGTCCTTATTTTTTCCCTAGACGCACAATTTTTGGGAGGAAATACATATTGTTACGGGTCTACCGGCATACTAATGGTACGCGTCTATCGGTATACCCGTTGTATAGAATTGTTGGAAGATTCAGGTTGGTTACAGCGTCGTTAGGAAAACGACGCTGGAACGAAAGAGAGTCGGAAGACAAACGCGAGAGAAAGCGGACGACCGAGACGTCAAAGGCGATAAAAGCGATATAGCTAAAGATAAGTTGCCTTCCTCCGAAAGATAACGTATTACAGTTATTGAAAGTGTATTCATTTATTTAGCGAAATAGAGACTTCGTTACAATATTTTTCGACTTTGAACAAATATTGTGATGGTACAGTAATCTCGCGATCTATGACCGGGGATGCTTTTACGATCTATGACAAGAGCTTACCCATTCCACTGCCGGCCAACGCCGTGCCGCGTCGCAGAGCGGCGATGATTGATCTTGGCTCGGGTATATCGGTGTAAGCACCACACATTGACTCGAATGAATCGAATTTTCAAGGCCCTTAATTTTCATTATTTTGTTATAGGACTTTCACTATCTTATTTCTGGTGTTTTTCTGATTACGACAATACCAAGCACGATATAATTCCAACTGTATTTAGTGGTTTAATCGACGATGAAAGTTTTATTTACAAGGAAGGACAGCGTGTTTGATCTATGCCGGCGACGGCGACTCTTCGCGTCTCTTTCTTTCCAACACGCTGTCCTTCCTTGTAAGTGAAATATTAATCGTCGATTGAACCACTAAATACAGTTGGAATTATATCGTGTTTGGTATTGTTGTAATCAGAAAAATTCCAGGAATAAGGTAGTAAAACTCCCATAGAAAATATGTAATTACACATGTAATGAATAAAGCATTTTGAAATACCGTTACATTGCGAGCACACGCGGGCATTTAAACTGTGTCGACGATCCGTGTATCATTCTGTCCTTCTCTATGTTCGGCACTCTTTTGAAGTCACGGCGCGATCGATTCCGAGAAAAAAATAGCATACCCTTTACGATCTATGACATTTAAAACCCCCGTTTTCTGGTCATAGATCGAGAAATTACTGTATTATGAAAGATATTGTATTGTTCTTTACAGCAAAAGATTCTCTAGACTTTACCGAATCCAGTGATGCGGAATACTAATATATTATGATTCTTCAAACATGTTCTTCAGATCAATGTTACGTATGCGGCAGCGACCGTTGGTAACCTTTGGCCCTTCTGGAGCTGCACATCGAAATAAAGAGTCTATTCAGAACAGGGCAATTATTCAGATTAGGGCACTCATTAAGATTTTGGGGCACTTAGAGACGATACATCAATCTGCATCGTTTCTGGGAACCCTGTTTTATCAATAGTCCCCACTCTTGTCTAGGCCGATATTGGGGACTATATAAGGGCACTGAATCCCTTCATATTCGGGCTTTCATCTCAAGAGTTTTATACGGTACGCGTCGAGTCACGTCGCGATTACTGTCGAGCAAGATCGGGTATTAGTTCTCTTTCGAGCAAAACTGTTACATCTCTTCCGGTACGAATCCCATCAACGGGATTCTATAGTAGATAGCCCCCGCATCCCTCGTTGCGTAAACAGAGAGGTTAGTCCGCGACACCGCGACAATTTACACTCTAAACATTTGTATTCCTTTCGATTCAAGATTATATTATCGTGTGTTAAACTTAAACCTAGAGTCAAGTTTAATCATAACCTTTCCTATTTCGATTCCAGTCGTTAGCATCCTACGACGATACACCTTTGCCGCTCAAGGTGTATCTAACAATTTCAAATAAGTTACGAGTCGGCGGAACCACGACCTTACCCTTTCCGACAGTGGCACAAACGGATATCCTAGTGTTGAAAGATACACTGGCTAGTCCGGAGTGTACCCTTTAAAAGGAGACCCAGGTGGTGAAAGATACACCTGCTAGTCCTTCCTGTGTTCCACACAAAAGGATACCCCAGTGTTGAAAGATACACTAGCTAGTCCGGCGTGTACAATTCCTACCTATATGAAAGCCTCTAAAATATTACCACAAACTATCCTCGGTTTCCGCACGCTGCTAAACCTCGGCTCGTAACATCAAACTCAGTATTTTTTGTCATTACAAATATTGGGATATTTACCACAATTTGTTTAACAAAACCGTCCACACTAGAAACAAATGTTTTTGCGAAATATTATTATTTTTCGATGTAGAATAAGAATATAAAATAAAAAATATTGACTTCCATTTGAAAAAATGAAGTTGCCCTTCATCTGGCCCTTAAAAGGTCATTATAGAAAAATGTTCATAGCGCCATTAAATGTCCCCTTCATATGAAGAAAATGTTATATGAAATATTTGTTCATATTCCTACTGGTTTCTGTAATAATTGACTGTCTCAAGATAAATGGACCACCCTTGCTTATAACAGAATGTTCGAAGAGTAGAACGTTTGGTTATTAGAGTATTCGGATAATGGGGGTATGGATAAGGAAGTCTCTATTGTATTCCCAAAGGCTGTACTGTATCCTCTAAATTAGTAGTATACTGTTATACTGTATAATATTCTTGGACTGTATGATCTAATACGTAGGAAATAATGGCTTAAACAGTACTTAGATCAATTGAATTCAGAGACGAGACCGACACAAGTACTTTCGTGGCAATTGCGTGGTATTCGAAAGTTGCATACCCGATAGCAACAAGAGGAATGGCTCGACGCGGCGCGGCGGTGCCGAGGGACGGAGCCGGATGCGGAATTGTTCTAAGATTCGTGTTTATACCGGGGCGCATATTCCCCTGATGAACCTTGCCTCCGGTAACATTTACTGGGGGCCGGATCGTAAATCCTGCATAACATGGCGGTGGTTATCAAGGAACGTGTCTATATGCAAACGGAATTGCAGAAAATGGAAGCGCAGCTTGTAACTTGATTCCTCGATACGGAACACGCGAGTACTTCGTACGGGCAGGCACAATAATTCAACCAATATCGAGTAAGGTTATAAGTGAACCGGCACGGGAAGAAGTACTTACATTTCCTTTCCCGATCTACGGGAACGATAGTCCGCTCAATCGTTCATTTTTATGGCACCGGGAAGAGAAACTCGACCCTTCTTGTTAGGAGCCCACCAATTTCGAATTCTTACCACTAATGGAAATATTTATAGCCCTATGCTTACCAATCGACCTAGTGGCAGAGCTCTCGCAATTTCTCCCAAAATTCGATAAATTACCGAACCCCATTCGTAGGCCTATACCCATTTATAAAAGATGATTGGAATGTAACAAACATAAACATTCTTCATATACAGGGTCATCCATTGAGAAGTGTTATTTAACTTCCTGATTCATAGGGAAGTTACTTAGTCCAGTCGCCAGGTACTTTTACCTGGAAAGTATTCCGAACTCAATGAAATTTTGACACGTCACATTTAGGGGTACTCTGGGGTGTCGTATCTGAGTTTTCGACCTTGAGGACCCTGTGCTAACTTGGGGAGGGGGTAAAAACCACGATTTTTATTACCTTGTTCTGGTTTTTCGCTTATTACTCAAAAACTATGGGCCCTAAGAACTTTTTGTTTTCATTTTTGGAAAGAGCATTAAATTTCCTTCAAATTTCACTCTTCAAACGTATTTCTCGGCCCAATAGGCACCGAGAGGCAGGCGTTCGTTGGGCACATTCAAAAATAAAATTTATCAGGAGCCACTAACGACAGCCGAATATATGCGAGAACGTATTATTAACGTATATGCTCCAATAACTACAGAAACAGCGGAAGAAGTTTTTGGCTCGAGGATAAATCGATTACGCAAATCCACGGACTGCAATAGACAGCACTTTGAACACTGCTTGAAATGAAACTTGTTTTAAAAATATCTCAGTTATTATTCATTTTAAGTAAAAATCTAAGACATTCCATTTAAAAAACTGAAGGTGACCCACACATTTCGATTAAAAAGCAAAATACAGTAGAACCTCAATTAACTGGCTTGATCGGGAGAAAAACAGCCCGGATAAATTAAGGCCGATGGATTATCAGAAGCCGAGGGAAATAATTAACACATTGTATGTGGGCGGGTTTTTGTAAATAATAAAAGGATTCATGTAAATCAATAAATTAATTAAATAAATTCTTTCGGTATAGTCGCGAAACGATTAATAATATAAATAATTATATTCATAAGACTTTCCCACTACATACCTCATAACGGCTGGCGCCTAATTTTCAATGTACAACGTGTTTTAAGCGTCTCCCGCAAACAACGTGTTAAAATGTACATTATATTCCGAAATAAAATTTTGGCAAAACTTCTGTTTATAGCAAAAATCAGAATTCGATGAAATTTTGAAAATAGGTTCTTTTTTTACTAAAATAACGATTGCCAGAAGGATTTTTGGCGCATCGAAAAAAATTTTTTTATCGTTTCAATGTCGCGCTCTATCTTACCGACTTTCTATTTTATATAGAATATCTTCAATTAGTTGTATAAAGGGATCATCACCAACCAAGTTCACCTCACAGCGCCGTAAAAATTCACACATATCATCTATAAACGAATCCTCTTTAGTTTAAAGTAATACATATATGTATAAGGTAAATTTGAAATTTTTAAAGACTACTCCTGGATTGTCGTGTGCGTGGTCGTCCCCACCCTGACCTAACCACAACTCATTTTAATCACATAAATATTAATATAACTAAATAATAAATAAACTTTTCGGGTTAACTTAATTCAAATTAATTCTCATCGCATAATCTTCCCATTGTAGATATTGGTTCACTTGGTTTAACAATTGAAATTTTCTATACATTTTACATTAATTTCCAGAATATACAGGGTGTTCACGCTATTACTAGCCAGCATTTTTTGTGTAAATAGTAAATATTAGAAAAAAATGATAGAGGAAAAAATAGTACTGTTTTTTATGCGCAACACAATGACATATGCATTTTTGTTTTATTTACATTATTTTGATAGAAATGAAGGTGACCTTCAATTTTTTAAATGGAATGCTATACATATTTTATGTCGTATGAAAGCGTGTGTCAAGACGAATTCATCCATGTACTATACAATGACCTTCAGGGTCATGCAAGGTCAGAAATGGAAAAAATGGAAGAAACAATTTGAACTAGTTTACGAGACGCCGCCCAGCGATATAAACGACTTGAAAACCAAAATAACACAAGCATGTGGGTGAATAATTCAAACCACACTAGAAGAAGCTACCAAAAACGTAATTAATAGAGCCGAAATGTGTATTCATGCATAAGGAAGCCATTTTGAACATTTGTTGTAGCCTCATCAATAAAGAATACTTGTAAACACATTGGTACGCAATATTCAAATTGTTTCTTCCATTTCTTCCATTTCTGACCTTGCATGACCTTGAAGGTCATTGTATAGTACATGGATGAATTCGTCTTGACACACGCTTTCATACGACATAAAATATGTATAGCATTCCATTTAAAAAATTGAAGGTCACCTTCATTTCTATCAAAATAATGTAAATAAGACAAAAATGCATATGTCATTGTGTTGCGCATAAAAAACAGTACTATTTTTTCCTCTATCATTTTTTTCTAATATTTACTATTTACACAAAAAATGCTGGCTAGTAATAGCGTGAACACCCTGTATATGTCGAGGCGTGCTGACATAGGCAATGATTTGAAAATTTGTATTATTATTATTAATGTCATGTTTTTTTTATTGATTGTAATTTATAAATTTGTGTTACTGTTACTTTTGTTCTATTTTTGAAGAAATGCGAGACCCTTTAGGTCCTTTAGGAAAATGGTTTAGGGCCTTGTTGAACGTGACCACGGGTGGTAGAATGGACACGTTCCTGATGGTTACAGTGTATATGAAAACAGGGCAATATCAATGAGATATTGATTGATTTGCCTTGACAAGAGAGTAGTCTTTTGATATAGACAGAATCAACTAGATTTTGACGAGACAAGACGTGTAAGGGTTAATTCTACAGCACCCGTGAGCTCGTTGACGCATTTTGAAATGACGAATCGAACAAGGGGTCGGCCTGCCACGACATATACAGGGTGTCCCAAAATAAGTGTAACTCCCTGAAATGGGAGGTTCCTTGGATCATTTGAAGCGACATTTTCCTTTACAAAAATGGCGTCCGCGGCTTTGTTTAGGAGTTATTATCGAAAAACACGGACCAATCAGTGCCCGGCTATAGCGAGCGGAGTCCGACTCGGCGACAGATCCCGCTCAACGCGATGTCGCTATTGGCCGAACCAGAATCACTCCGCTGTAGCCGCGCTCTGATTGGTCCGTGTTTTTCGTTAATAACTCCTAAACAAAGCCGCGGAAGCCATTTTTGTAAAGGAAAATGTTGTTTCAAATGATCCAAGGAACCTCCCATTTCCGGGAGTTACACTTATTTTGGGACACCCTGTATATGACGCATGCGCATAGTACGAACATAAACTACAAAGTCGGTAAGTCAGTAGTCGCTAAGGTAGAGCGCAACATTGAAATGATAAAAAATTTTTTTCGACGCGCCAGAAATTCTTCTGGCAATCGTCATTTTAGTAAAAAAGGAACCTATTTTCAAAACTTCATCGAATTCTGATTTTTGCCATAAACGGAAGAACAGCCAAATTTTTTATTTTTCAAAATTAATGTTAATTCTGCAAACGATTGGGTAAAGGCACTTGTTCGAAATGTTTTTTCGTGCAACAAATAACTCACGAATATTTGAGATCGTCACGTTAGTCAGAGTCACCCTGTAGTATATACTAGACGTAGGATTGGTCGGTCATGACCAGACGAGATTGAATATTCAAATTCGATTTACATACACTTCCGGTCGGTTGTACCGCGATTCAAGTGATAGATAGTATAATATATCCTTCAATAACAGTTATTTGAAATAATTTGAATAAAAACAAGAAATGGCGAACACTCGTCGAAACAGAATTTTTGTATGCTTTTCGGTGCTCCAACAATGTCCGTGATTAAAGGTGACTGCAACGGCGAATGGGCGCCACTCCGACGCGCAGGTACAGCGATCGTTTGAGCAAACACGTACCAACTAGTGAATTTGGTGTACCACGAACCATTGACAAGCGAATGGCGATCCGGGTCGGTAGGTGCATTTTTTTACACGTCGCCCTAAAGCCTCTCTATAACCGCCATTCGGAAGATAGCCAGTCGCTGTTGTCCCGTAAAAAAGTGTTTGGGGATGCAGCAGTTTATTTAACGACTGCATTGTCGTGGTTTGACCCCGCTGCGTTTTAATCTCTCGTATATGCTTTCGGTATGTTCGACCAATCACTGGCCAACCGTCTGACAAAAGGCCGTGACGAAGAAACACAGAAACGAGGGAGGCTATGGGGAAGAGCAGGGTACGCGAAATTTTTTCGTCACGTTCGTCCCCTGCCTTTCATCGAATATAATAGGAGACACACGCTGCCCGCACGGAATCCTTTTTTGCCGTGTGACTTCGCAGCTTTTTTTGGAAATCGAAACCGTGATGTATGGATCGTTCGCTCACGATTCCAATCGGACAACCCTTTCTCCAGAATTAAATGTTTTTTTCTCTCTTACGAACCAGGTCATGTGCTCGGACAAGTCGCGCTGATGCGTTTAGACAACGTCATTCTACTCGAATTTCGTTTGTTTCATTCATTATCTGTAGGGATCACATCACGAAATAACTTCTCCTTTGTCAGAAATATTTATTTAGGAAACTCTTTTCTATCTAATCGTAATCTAATCTTCGAACGGTTTCATATTTCGCTAAAATCGATACCATTGGTATTGACAGTGCGTCGATCAATTTATAAACTAGCTGGTTATTGTTGCTCGCTCGCTTCGCGAGCTTCGCAGGTGGGGGTGTTGTAGCTCGCTCGCTTTGCGAGCTCGCGAGAGGGTTAGTGGTACGGATGGTATTTTGTGTGTGACTCTCCACGAGCCACACAAAGAACTTCCCGATTCGTTAGTTGCAATATATTATTATCATTATTTATTTAGTATACGTTTTAAGAAGATTATACGTTCTTTGGGAAGTTCAATAGTTTTCTACTTATCAAAATGTTTGAACCAACATCGTATGCTCGTTGCTCGCTTGGTTCCTTGTTATAGCATAGTAATGTTGCAAAATAAATTACAAATGCATTTAAATTTTTTTTAAATTTTTTTTTAAATGAAAAAAAAATTTTTTTTTAATAAAAAAAAAATAAAAATTATATATAATTGTTACGTTTGTTTCTTCGGTGGAAAATTTCCGTCCTCTCGTATAATTTGCATTGTTGAATGAACTTGTTTCGAAAAAAACTAAAAAATCTAAAAAACTACTTGACCAATATGGACCAAAATCTAATCAGCTCTAAGTTACAGCGGGGCACATCGATTGCATCATTCATTATTCTGATCGCATTGTTATTTTTTCAGAAAACGTTAACGAAAAATTTGATACCATACAAACGGACATACGCGCACACACACACACACACACACACACACACACACACACACACACACACACACACACACACACACATACGAACATTTTGATAAAAATAGTCTAAAATGACTCCAATGACCATGAAACGTGAAGATCTGCTAAAAAATCAATTTTCGATTTTCGGGGTAATTACAGTAACTTCCCTATGAATCGGGAAGTTAATTAGTGCAGTGAATATACATGGTCTGTTAAAAAAATAACGAGAATTTTCATTTTTCGGGAAAAATGTTATCTATTTGTCTACATGTATGTTGTTCTCTTTAAAATAGTTTTCATTAGATATTACACTCTCATACCAGCACTTAGTGTTCCTTCTCGAGAAATTTTATGATGGGTTATTTCTCATTTCTCGAGAAATTGCAGTATTTCTCGAGATATTGAAATCTCGGAAAATTCTTATGAATTTCATTTATTTTATAACATATTTTCGGAAATGAATTTTTAGTTAACTCAAATTGCATATTACTAATCAATCGCGTACGTATAAGCATACAAGCAGCATATCGATGCCTACGTATACATGTTTGCAATGTGATAATTTATAATAATTGTTGAGGATGCGTGTCGATGTGAGACAGAATGTGATATAATGTTTAGGCGGCACAACAAATTCAAAATAGACTTCTTGGAAAATATAACAATGATTCGTATGAAAATAGTGAAAAACTTTCAGATTCTCAGAATGAGGAACTGTCACTGGAAAAACAGTTACAATTAGAAATTGTAGATGGCCTTCTAGAATTCAGCATCCGAAGAAAATAAATTCCGGACTCTAACAAAGGAAATCCAGATTTTTCAGTCCACTGGAAAAAGGACACCCAATCTGCAGCAACTTTTGGATGTTCTATATACAATAAAGCCGACGTCCACACAAAATGAAAGAAACTTTTCTGCGGCTGCAGATTTTGTTACAAAAAAATGAGCTCCTTCACACTGAGCTCCTTCGGTGTGAAGTGGCTCATTGGACTGGGGATGAGTCGGAGTGGGAACGCATAGTGAAGTATGAAGCACTGTCGTGCGGAGTGGGGATCGCTTACCGCGATGATATATTACCAAGCGTCGAGCGGCGAGGGGCGAAGGGGAATATTTAAATATTTTTTATCTCCTACACACACAGTTTAAAAAAAATTGTTTTTAATATTGCATTGTCATCCAGTTCTGAGCTATGTGTAAAGTTTCAAGTCTCTAGCTCATCCGGAAGTGGTTGAAAATTCGATTTCAAGATTTGACGCATACAACAACAGCATCCTCACGGCAAGCTAATATAAGCGTGGTAAAAAATGATGTCGGCATACAATAGTTGTCCGCGCAGAACACAGGCCGTTTGACAAGAATCGCGACTTTACTGTATTTTGATAAATTAATCATGAATTACCCTATATGTACAAATTTCGGACACCACAATTGGTTCTATTATTTATTTGATTAGGAAAAAATCGTTTAAATAATCATTTCTTTAGCTTCTGGGTGGGGTTTTCCCCTTAACCCGGGAGTACGCGCGCCACCAGCACTTACGTTAGTAGGCGCGCGTCAGTCATTTCGACCGATGCTATTATAATGAGAAATAATTGAATAAAATGACTAATATAGTATAAATAATGTGCAATATTGTATTTTAACTGTTTTACATAAACAGTAACAAATTTTTACTATAAAATAAATGGTCACCTGGTAACACTTAATCACCATAATCATCTTAATCACCATACAAAATCACCTGGTTTCACATCTCGTTTTCTTTTGAATTTGTCTTTTTGCTTATTATTTATATAAATATTAGTATATAAAACAATCTTTTCAATCATATCGTCAGATAAATAAAGTCTCTATACATCAATAGACGTTTTAGCATTCTTAGCAGTAGGTTTTACTCCTTGATGTTCTTTGGCAACGTTATGTTTTTTAGTTTTACTTTTAGTTCTAGGTGGTAGTTTAGACCATATAGTTGTTTTATCTTTGCTAATGTAATGGATTGTAGAGTTCTGAAAATTTTATTTTTATGCAAATGATACATTGTAATTAATTTTAAAAATAAAATATTATACACAAATTTTTGCGAACGCAAAATTTACATATAATAGTATAGTGTCCTTTTATCAATTTGAATTTATAACTTGATTTTTATTTTTTCATAACAACAATAATTTAACATATGTTGTATCTATTTTTCACAAAATGTACTCGTTTCTTTTATATTTTCTTCAGATTAGAAATATATCTTGAAAATAACGAATAAGTATTTACGTTCTCTTCATTGGAAATATATGTCACCTCTGAATCAGATATTTCTATATCTGAACAATTAGTTTCCGAATCAGTATTATGATCGGATTCTATTATATAATCGCAATCTTCTGCTAAATCACTGATCTCGTCTTCAATGTCTTCAAAAAAACCGAAATTGGCCATCGTTGCCACACAGTATGCGTCAAATTCGTTAGACGAAATCAGACTGACGTTAGTAGGCGCGCTATGGACTAGAAGGTATGTTTTAAAACCAACAAGACTGCACTAAGTATCGCCACATAAGATAAACAAGTCGAGACCCCCTTCAAACGAGAATAGCTCGACGGAAAAAATCAACAGTCGAAGATTTCGTATCGTATTTCAATATATACGAAATTGTCGGTCAAAAAGACATACGGTGCGCGTACTCCCGGGTTAAGAAAATAGCTATGGAATCTGTTGTCTAGATAACTGATGACAGCGAACCCGTCAACGTGTGGCAAGTGCGGTTACAATAATTTCGGCGGTCCTACAGTCGGAAAAGTGTGGTTCTAAACGTGCCCTGTATTATACGTAAATTCGAATTGAAACTGTTCTGTGGTTGAAGTAATGCTGACAACGGCGGAACATGGATCGATATAAATCGTTGAAGGTAGTGGAGGTGACGGTGGGTGAAAGGGGAATGGTAGAGGGTTACGATTGACGATGCGCGAATTCCAGAAATCACCTCCTTCGCTAGGGGGGTTCCGTTCACTGGAAGACAATAACGATGGCACATTCGTCGAATGTGGGTCAGCCATTGATCTACACCCTTGAAATACGAAATCGAATTTGCATTCCCGAAATTCCCCTTGATTCGACTCACGTGCTGAATATATTGCTCAGCCGGCACACCGCGCGGCACGCGGGGCGATTTGGTGAATTCACGCACCCATTGAAGATTGAACCGGCTCTAGGCTTGAGGGATGAGGGATCACCGTTACATCGTATCGTTATAAATGGTGATTCACGGACCATTAATATTACATTATAGCTGTCGGTTATACACAGCTCAACGGGATGCAGGTATTAATTGGCTAATTGCTCAGAATCCCCCGTATTAATAGCGCGACTTCCTGAGACGAAGTAATAACACAGTCGAGGTATAGGAGTAGACCAATCACCATACGAGATTTCGTGACCCTTATTCTGAAATGCCGACATGAATAATAACAACACGATTTCTTACGTCTTTTACGCTGATAAACGATTAATGTTCGATGCAAATACACGAAAACGGTCGAATATGGTCAAATACTAAGGTAAAGGAACCAGTAGTTGACCATGTACGAGTAGTTGACCATTTTATGGAAAAACATAAAAAATAAGATTTTTATAAGCTGTACACTTTTGATGAAAGTGAACCTCGGATGCCATACCACCTTTTCTCTGTACTATTCTCTATTAACTCGCAACGTCTACTCTGTTCCTCAATGAAACTTTTTATGGGATTGATTTGTTTTATTTCTTATTTCATTCTTTAATTGTGATTTGTGCTTGTAATTGTTGAAACTAAATGATAGTAAAATGATTTCCAACGTTATTGCTTTAACCCCCTTTCTAATATAAGTGGTCAACTACTAGCGAATAGGAGGTCAATTACTAGATTATTCGTTTTCAAGAGTGGCCAACTTCTGAAGCAATTACTGAATTTTTAAATATGTTTCTTAAATTTGTATAAGTAAACTGTTTTTAAAAAGTGGTCTTGGTACATAATTTAGAAGACTTAAAAAGTAAGTGGTTACTATTGTTCGTGTGGAAAACTTCTCTTAACTGGTCAACTACTAGTAACTTTACCTTAATGATTGACGAGTTGTGTCGGTGATGTCATGACTCTATGTTCAAATTGTATTTTTGTTTTCGTAAACGAAAGTCGAGTAGCAGTATTTTCATTTTGACGACAATATGATTTTAATACAAGAATAAAAAACGCTGGATTTTTCAACATAAAAAATGGCTGGACATTTTCCAGTTTGTATTGTATAGTCGTAGAGAATAATATTTGATGAAAAGTAGTCGCGGGTTCGATCCCCGCCGACACCTCTGGAAATGTTCCATGTGCCACCTAATTACTGTGGTGCCCCAAAGTGGTTCGGAACCCACCTTAATAAACTCTAGGTCTCGTTATACAGGGTGTCCCAAAACTACCCTAGGAGCCGAAAATGGGAGGTTCCTTGGGTCATTTGCAGCGACATTTTCCTTTACAAAAATGGTGTCCGTGGCTTTGTTTAGGAGTTATTAACAAAAAACACGGACCAATCAGAGCGAGGCTACAGCGGATTGATTCTGAATTGACCAATGGCGACACCACACCTCGCGGGACCTGTCGCAGAGTCGGACTCCGTTCGCTATAGCTGCGCTCTGATTGGTCCGTGTTTTTCGTTAATAACTCCTAAACAAAGCCTCGGACGCCATTTTTGCAAAGGAATCTGTCGCTTCAAATGACCCAAGGAACTTCCCATTTTCGGCTCCTAGGGTAGTTTTGGGACACCCTGTAGATTAGGCTGAAATAGGCTTAAGGCTGCGCCGGGGCCAGAAATCGCTAGAAATGGCTGTAAGGCGGCGCCTCCATCGACGTCGAGGTATATGGCTAAAAAGACAAAGAGGCAGATATGTTTCTCGAGGAGAGACGAAGACAGAGATTTTAAACGGCTTGATTTTTCGATAAACCCACTCAAGATTCATTTAGCGAGGAAGCAATATTTTCTGATGCTCTTTGCGTTGAAATATTCTCCGAATTATTGCGGGGTAGCGTACAGAGCCCTTTTTTGCAATTTGTCTCCTCAAACTTTATAAACAATAATAGTCTATGTTTTTATAGAAGATATTTTTTTCTGTATGCTGTTTGTAAAAAAGGGCTCTGTGTTGGACACCGCAATAATTCGGAGAGCATTTCAACACAAAGCGCATGAAAAAATATTGCTTCCTCGCTAAATAAAACCCGAGTAGGCACATCGAAAAATCAAGTGTATCTCTGTCTCTTTGTCACTCCTGCGAGCGAGCGATATATCTCCTTCTCCGTCGCAGTCACGTGTTCGCAGCCCAACAAGATAGGGTTAGGATAGGTTGGGCTGTGACGGAGAAGGAGATATGTCGCTCACTTCACACTCGCAGGTGTGACAAAGAGACAGAGATACACTTGATTTTTCGATGTGCCTACTCGGGTTTTATTTAGCGAGGAAGCAATATTTTTTGATGCGCTTTGTGTTGAAATGTTCTCCGAATTATTGCGGTGTCCAACACAGAGCCCATTTTTGCAAAAAGCATACAGAAAAAAATATCTTCTATAAAAACATAGACTATTATTGTTTATAAAGTTTGAGGAGACAAATTGCAAAAAAGGGCTGTGTACGCTACCCCGCAATAATTCGGAGAATATTTCAACGCAAAGAACATCAGAAAATATTGCTTCCTCGCTAAATGAATCTTGAGTGGGTTTATCGAAAAATCAAGCCGTTTAAAATCTCTGTCTTCGTCTCTCCTCGAGAAACATATCTGCCTCTTTGTCTTTTTAGCCATATACCTCGACGTCGATGGAGGCGCCGCCTTACAGCCATTTCTAGCGATTTCTGGCCCCGGCGCAGCCTTAAATTAAGCGGTAGAGACAAGTGGAAAGAAGGGGAGATGATAAATGGATTTGACTTGCAGCTCATTTCGATTTCACATATTTTTTTACATTGTTTATTATCTTCTATCTTTTTCCTTTTTCACTTTCATGTACTTGGCGTAATTTTATTACTTTTTTCAGGTTTTGATCGTTTGGATATTAGCATAGATGGCATATAGCTTTTGATACCGCCAAAACGTGGAACAGACGCCCATCGAATCACTTCGTAAAAAAACAAACTTATTGGTTTTTTAATAATATTTTACGGGAACTTCTACATCTTGAGTGCGGCGTATTGAGTCAAATAATTCAACTCTAATACCTCTCTCCCTCTCTCCACGATGATAATGTCGGGTTCACAGATACACTAAACATTCACACCCCTTTTTCTTTCTTCTAACGTGGGGAAATGCATTACACATGCTCTCCTGAGGGAGGGGAGGGGTTATGCGGGACTCACCGGGTCAGAAGGGCCTGAGCTTACCCACTAAAGCCCCCAGGTGGCCTCCCTGAACTAAATTCTGGAATGGTCTCTAAATTGGGATCTTGTTAACAGATGCTACCGGCCAGTTGGTCGGAAGCATTCACACCCTACAGTACGTTTTCAGGTCGCAGTTAGCGCAAATTTACAGTGCACGTTATTACGTTTCATTATCCGCGGTGTGCAATAACACACGAACAAGTGTGTCCGTTATCGTACGAAAATACTGTACACGAAAAGAAGATACATTAGTTTCACCAGCATCTACAGGGAGGAAATTATAAAGCGTTACAGACAAATATCTCAAAAAATATTGATTATACGCAAAAATGTTGGCGATGAAAGTTGTTCAGTACCGAAGAGAGCATCATGTGATGAGACTTTTATTTTTCCCGGCGAACAGTCCAAGGTGAGGTGAAGATCACCTTGATTTTTTCAATGGAAAGACATACTTTCTATATCATGGATTGATAGACTATCGAATTTTGAGTAAAAATATTATAATAAAGTATCATAATGGTATCGAAATAATTTGCTATTTGTAAGAGATGGCCGGGATTAAAACAGCAAATGTGATAATAATAAATCAAGTTTATTTAAACGTCTTTTTCCGGCGACGGACGTTGTTCGTTTCGTTTTCGACGTTTGCTTCATTTTTGACGTTCGCTTGTCGTTGGCAACGAACCGCTTGTAAATAACATTTACAATATACCGGGTGGCGCAACATGAACAGTAGCTTACAATTCGGCCGTCCTGACGACAAATCGTGCCGATTTACCGAAATGTGAACAATAGGCTGTTCTTCCGTTTATAGCAAAAATCAGAATTCGATGAAATTTTGAAAATAGGTTCTTTTTTTACTAAAATGACGATTGCCAGAAGGATTTTTGGCGCGTCGAAAAAAAATGTTTGTCATTTGAATGTTGCGCTCTACCTTAACGACTACTGACTTACCGACTTTGTACTTTATGTTCGTGCTGTGCGCATGCGTCATATATATATTTTAGAAATTAATGTAAAATTTGTGAAGGTTGGATAACAGAAAAACCCGAAAGGCTTTGAAAGCAAACCAAAGTATTTATATAATGTAACTACGATATATAATAAAGTTTGTCGTTCGACGCGTTCCGAGGACTCGTACAAAATCGTGACCGTTTGAGCGCAACCGATCGCAACTGACTGATTACATTCGTTTTCAAACACACATGGCCAACGTACAAACCAAAAACACTCATCGCAGGCATACCAATCTTTGAATGTATATACATCAGGGTGTAACGCAACAACCTCAAATTTGAACCGTATCTAACAAAATGTATAGAAAATTTCAATTGTTAAACCAAGTAAACCAATATCTACAATGGGAAGATTATGCGATGAGAATTAATTTGGATTAGGTTAACCCGAAAAATTTATTTATTATTTAGTTATATTAATATTTATGTGATTAGAATGAGTTGTGATTAGGTCGGGGCGGGAGCAATTGGGCGGAGCGAGCTGGAGACTCGCGAAGCCCACCGAACGGCCCAGGGAAGGGGGGTGTAAGTGGGCAACCTGCTTACACCCTGATAGATTAGGCATTGCTGGGGGGAGCTTCTCTCCCCCCCGGGACGAGGCCCCACAAGGGGCCAAGGGCGAGGGGGTGGCTGGTTGTGTTCCATTGGAGATCCCAGCCGCCCCCGAATAGCTTAGGGAAGGTTGTCGTGAGGTTTTTAGTGGGTATTGTGTGCCCTTCTGGACACGTAGCCCCACATAACCCCTTGTCTCTCCAAGGGGACTTGGGGTATGCGTAAAAGCATTTCCCTCACGCTAAAAAAAAAAAAAAAAAAAAGGGGCGGGAGCAAAGAAGGCCGGCCGTCAGGCCGGCCTGACAACGCACACGACAATCCAGGAGTAGTCTTTAAAAATTTCAAGTTTACCTTATACAGGGTGTCCCAAAATTCCTTCAGCATCCGGAAATGGGAGGTTCCTTAGATCATTTGCAGAAACATTTCTCTTGGCAAAAATGTCGTCCGCAGTTTTGTTTAGAAGTTATTAACGAAAAATACGAACCAATCAAAGCGCGACTACAGCGAACAGAGTCCGACTTAAGGACAGGTCCCACTTAGCGCGGTGTTGCCATTGGTCGAGCCAGAATCAGTCCGCTGTAGACGTGCTGTGATTGATCCTTGTGTTTCGTTAATAACTCCTAAAGAAAGCTGCGTACACTATTTTTGCAAAGGAATATATCGCTTCAAATGATCTCAGGATCCTCCCATTTCCGGATGTTGAAGGAATTTTGGGACACCCTGTATATGTATTACTTTAAACTAAAGAGGATTCGTTTATAGATGATATGTGTGAATTTTTATGGCGCTGTGAGGTGAACTAGGCTGGTGATTTACTTTTTACAACTAATTGAAGATATTCTATATAAAATAGAAAGTCGGTACGTCGGTAAGGTAGAGCGCGATATTGAAATGATAAAAAAATTTTTTCGATGCGCCAAAAATCCTTCTGGCAATTGTCATTTTAGTGAAAAAAGAACCCATTTTCAAAATTTTATGGAATTCTGATTTTTGCTATAAACGGAAGTTTCGCCTGAACAATATATATATATATATATATATATATATATATATATATATATATATATATTGGGTGACGCAACATGAACAATAGCTTACAATTCGGCCGTCCTGACGACAAATCGTGCCGATTTACCGAAATAGGAACAATATATAACAATATATAACAATATATCGGGTGGCGCAACATGAACAATACACCATATACGTGAACAATATATACGTACGACTCGCGGACTGTCGGCTTACAGTTTACAACTCGGCCGTTCTGACGATAAATCGTCTCGATTTACCGAAATCCCGCGTCATGAAATCACTCGCTAATCACTTCCAGTGCAAAGTAAAACAAATCCAAACATGGACATAATACACATAACTAAAAATATAATGTTAAACACCTAAATCTACGGCGACGGTCGCAACGGTCGCATGTTGGCGGCTTCCCATGTCCCACGGTAGGGTGTTTGCGACAACTGGAACCACTCTACATCTTTAATAACATATCGATCGTTTCGCAATACACGATCGATCTCGTACGGTCCTTTAAACCGCGGAATCATTTTCCTTAATACTCCTGAGGTGCCGTCGTAATTCTTGATAAGCATCTTATCTTCAACCCTTTATTTATTCGGAATCTTGTGTCTTTTATCGAAAGTGCGTTTTTGTAACTCCTGATTTTTTCGAATCCTTTCATTAGCTTCTTCTCGGAGCCTGTTCAAATCACGGGAAACACTAATCTTTCCACTGACTTCCAACATATCACGCAAGCCATCTATTACTTCACCACACTGTTGCATACCAAACAGTACCATACTCGGATTCTTGTCGGTAGACTTACAAACAGTATTATTGCACGCAAATTCAACCTCTCGCAATACATTGTACCATACCACACCAAGCTCACTCATCAATTTGGCGATCATCGGCAAAATTGTACGGTTATATCTTTCTACCTGTCCGTTCGCCTGAGGGGAAGCGGTTGCTATCCTAACATGCCGTATATTATATTCTTATGTAAACTGGTCGAATTCACGAAACGGAAAACAACTTCCTCGGTCCGAAACGATACGCAGTGGCCGACTATAATACACGAAATACGACTTTAAGCAGTTTACAAAATCGGCGGTGTTCGTTGATCCTTGTCCCTCCGTCGGTGGTAGCTTTCCCGATTCGACGGCAGAAGGGCCTGTTGTTCGGTGGCGTATGTGTGGTCTACCTGACCCATCCGACAATACGACTTTTCCCGACGGCGAAACTCCTTCCGATAGTCGCGGTGTTCCCACTAGCAACTTGACGTTCGTGAAAGCCGTCAGTATTTCGTCCACGGACTCATAACACTGCACCTTAGCATATATTTGCAATTCTTTATTCGGTATACCGTCGACAACGTGGCTAAGTAATTCTGTTTCCGAAACAGGCACTGTTTTAATATGTAGTTATAAAACGTTATTTATTAATATTAGTGATCACATTGGTTAATTTCTAATTATAACAGAAGCTTGACAAAGATAAAGATGACTCTCACATGGCAGGAGTACGAGAAGAACTTGTAAAGTTATGATTAAATCTGTGAAAACAACTCTGTGTGTACGATCTATCAGTGAACTTTATTTCTGGTTGAGGGTAAAAATGTTCTCGCTGCGCGCTCGGACTAGACTGACTTTTCGGTCATCGTCTTCGTCTCTCTGCAGCTCGGAATTCTCTTGAATTCGTCCTGATTGGTTGGCCTTGCATTAGCCTTTTTCTAAACCAATCAGGCAATTTCCCTGGGACTCTTTCCGTGCCTCCCTTATTCTTTGCGTCCTTGACGCGCTGTTTCCGAACGCGGAGGCGGTTCCGGAAAGGTAATGTAGCAGGTTTTCCTACGGGCCCGCGGTGCCTGAAGGTGTAGCTGTCGCCTACCTGTTTAGCCCCGTCGTCCCTTCGGAAACTCGAGGTTTATGGTACCCGTACATACTGTTGAGGCCGAAGGTTAGAAAGTCTAATTGCCAAAACGTGCACTCACAAAAACCCTAAAACGATCGCTAAAACGAGTAACGGCTTTCTCAAAAACAGCTGCGAACCAACGGGTTCCATAAACTTGCCCGACCATTTGCACGCCAAATGTTCTTAAATTGTACGTGCCTATGGCCGCTACAAACTAAGAACTAGAACTAAATATAATGGGTTTTGCCGAATGCATTACAGTACGTAGAACAGTCGACAGACGGCGCGACCAATAGGAACAGGTTTCATAAAACAAAAGTAAAACAGGCATCTAAATTACAACAGGCACTCGGTTTGCAAGGATTGTCTTATAACAATCATAATATACAGGGTGGCCCACATAACTCTGAACAGCTCAATATCTCGAAAACTATGCCATCGATTCTAAAAGTCTTAATCTTAAATTGCATGGAACTGAAGGGCCTTTCTGACTACATAAACGTGAAGTGGCCTCCCTTCCCCTTTAACGGGGGAGGGGAGGTACCTTTGTAATTTTAAATGGAACCCCCTATAAAATGTTACATATTTAGATTCTACCGGAAAAAACAAGTCAATTTTGTCTGAAACATATTTTTGTCAGATACTTCCATGATGAGATATAACAGTCTGAAGTTTCGAGTTGTAGGTACTTGAAGCGCTCGGAAATAGCGTTATGGAATTGTACATACGCGCTTGAGTCCTCCATAACGCTATTTCCGAGCGCTTCAAGTACCTACAACTCGAAACTTCAAACTGTTATATCTCATCATGGAAGTATCTGACAAAAAAATGTTTCAGACAAAATTGACTTGTTTTTTCCGGTAGAATCTAAATATGTAACATTTTATAGGGGGTTCCATTTAAAATTACAAAGGTACCTCCCCTCCCCGTTAAAGGGGAAGGGAGGCCACTTCACGTTTATGTAGTCAGAAAGGCCCTTCAGTTCAGAGTTATGTGGGCCACCCTGTATATATTAACATAATATATATTACAAACATAGAGGATCCAGTCGTTGCCCGTACAGCCTCTTCAAATCCTTCAAAAGCGGTGCCTAATTCTACGCAGTTCATTCTGCTGGTTGTCCAACTCGTATTGGTAGACTAGCGTTGCGAAAGAATTTTTAAACTCCCCTCCTATAATTCCTAACGGCTGCTGTCGTGTTTTCATCGAGGGTTGTGTAAAAGGAAACGAAAGTGCATAGAAGTTTCTCGTTTTGAATCACATAAAAAAGTGTCGCGGTAGATAATGCGCTGCTCGCGTTGTTTGGTGATGTTTAGTGTACATTTTTTAGAGCGGGATTTGCTCAAACACGGTCCACTCGTGCATTTGTTTGAAGTATATCGAGTAGACAAGTGGTAGTAGAAAAGAGACATAACACATTAAACGCATGCTGCTAGCATGAAATATGACTAAAATATATGTCGTGGCGTGCTGACATAGGCAATGATTTGAAAATTTGTATTATTATTATTAATGTCATGTTTGTTTTATTGATTGTAATTTATAAATTTGTGTTACTGTTACGTTTGTTTTATTTTTGAAGAAATGCGAGACAAGGTCCTTTAGGAAAATGGTTTAGGTCCTTGTTGAACGTGACCACGGGTGGTAGAATGGACACGTTCCTGATGGTTACAGTGTATATGAAAACAGGGCAATATCAATGAGATATTGATTGATTTGCGTTGTCAAGAGAGTAGTCTTTTGATATAGACAGAATCAACTAGATTTTGACGAGACAAGACGTGATAAATTCTACAGCACCCGTGAGCTCGTTGACGTATTTCGAAATGTCGAATCGAACAAGAGATCGGCCTGCCACGACATATATTATAATCAATAAAAAAATTTATTGACTTGTTTGTTTGTACCACCAGAACAGTAGCAAACGATATGCGGCATTACTGTAATTCGATTTGAGATCATTACTGAAGATCGGCTTCGTCCATCGCCTTGATACGTAACAAACCCGTAAAGTTGATTAATAACAATATCGCCGACACAAGACACCATCGTTCTTAATTAAATTTGGACAAATTATCGCTGAAATCCGGGGAAACCCATCAAATTAACTGGAAAGTCAATGAGCTGAGTAATCGATAAAGGTATCGGTTATGAAGAGAATATCTCGAGTTCCAGGGAAGCTGTTTTTCTAAAAGGAGCAATGAGGCGAGTCCTTTACACCACAGTGTATGCACAAAAGTCACAGTTCTGGCCAGCAGGAGAAAAGGCGAACACTTTCCCGATATAACGGGAATTTGGTAATCGAGCGATGCACGGGTTATAAATTACATAGAAGTTGCATTCATTATCGATGGAACCGTGGAGATACGGGGAGGAGTAAATGGAGCTGGGAATGCGGATCAGCTCGCGAAAAGAAATTCTATCATCGGCGCTGATCGGGAATCGTTAAATTAACGAGTCACCGTGGCATGCAATCACGTCATCAAAACCCGATCCATTGCTATGTCCTCGGCTCATTAACGAGATTTGATGAACGCTAAAATCCCGAAGCCTTGCGCTGTTCCGTGTGACGTTGTGCGACGCGTCGTGTAGTGACACGTGTCAAAACACGTGAAGCGTTCGCTGCATACACGTGAAATATTGATGCTAGGGAATGGGGAAGCTTCTACGAAAAACAACAGTCGCTTCTATGGAGATGTATGGGCGTATTAAAGCGTAATGCTGAAATATTGCAATTACCAGGACGCGGCGTATTAATGGCGGGCAAAAATGCCGGATGCATTTTCTTCGGGAATTTGGAGGGACTCGTGTCTGCAAAATACACCGCGTACTCGTCGACATGTTCGTCGGGTCATTTGCATTTTCTGTCGTTGTTGCAGACATTGCGCATCGATATCGAGGAAAAAATGTGGTAAATATTTTGGAAAATAGGACTGCTCAGTGATTTTGGTCAGCATTACTAACTTTGTGTCACCTCGAAGGTGATTATGTCGTATACGAATACATGTCGTTTAAAAAATTCAAGGTGTCACCGTCTCCCGACGTGTTGCCATAGGTTATAAGCATAGTTAATAAGAATTAGATATACAGGGTGTCCCGAAATTCCCTCAGTATCTGGAAATGGGAGGTTGCTGAGATCATTTTTAAGCATTATTTTCCTTTACGAGAATCTCATCCGAGGCTTCGTTAAGGAGTTATTCATGAAAAAGGCAGACCAATCAGAGCGCGACCTTGACGCGTATTGTCAGGTACAGCGCGACGAGCCGGTACCCGATTTCGATGAGCTTTGGACACATTGTCAAGACCGCAATTCTGAACAACATTTGCCTTTACAGTTTTTATCTGCCGGCTTTAGTTTACGAAATATTGTAAAAACTTGTAATTGCAAGTCGATCGATATTAAAAAGATATTTAAATAGTGGAATTTATAACACAATTGTAGCTAAAGTGATCGAAATCGGTGAAGATCCACATCATCGGCAACTTTACCCTAACGAGAGAAGAAGCATAAACTGATTAAATCAAAAACTCACCTATTCAGTCGTAAATCCATTTGCTTGTTACACCAGTGAAACACAAAACACGAAAAACAACAATGGTTAAAAATTATTTTGTTGATTTTTTCGGGACACGCCCTAGAATTGTGCCATTGGACGAAAAAGTAATGTGTGCAAAATTAGAAATTGGTCGGATAACGGAAAATGGTGCCGTATCGACTTTAAGAATTTTTTAATTTTTGTAACTCGCTTTTCTCCACTGCAGTATATTATTAGTATATATTTTTATATATCGTTGAATTTGTCTTTTTACGCAATAACAGTATAGAAAGAAAATGCAGCATTAATTTAAAAAAACTCGTGACCTTGAAATCTCAAAAATTGACTTAAAAAGAAATTTTTTTCATGCATTATATTTAATTTAATGAATAGTACAACTTTTGTCTATGAAATTTTGTTATATTTTTATAACGAACAAAGATATATATATATATATTGTCACGTCCGGTGGTTCTCTCGTAAATAATAACTAATAAATTCAATCATATATATAACATATAATTTCAGAGTTTCTTTTCTTATTTTATTAATATTGCGTGAGAATTATAACCAATTATTATATCAAATATTATATCGAATATTGAATCATTGTATTTTAACACTATATTGCGAGCGATAGAATTAAGCGAAACCTATTTTAAACAAATGAAATCATTCGAAATATAACATGCGAGCGATTAACTAAAAGAAACTTCCGTTAAGATTTATTCGTTATTGAAGAATATGAAAATTGATAAAACATTGCTGAACAATGGACCGGTGCAAACGAATTGAATATCATACGTGCGGTCAATTGATATTTGGCGGGGAGGGAAACAAGAATCAGTTTTGGTCGATTCTGGCGACGTAGGTTTGATAAGGTATGGTCGCTCTCTGTTCTTCCGATCCCGATGAAGTATACACGCGTGTCGCGCCGCGCTCGTTCCTTTTCAATGATTAAATTATATTTTGTGTGACACTTCCCAGTATAATTCTATCATGTGAACCACGACTTATCAATTTCACAGCAACAAACTGGAGAGGAATAAAAATTTATTTTCTCTCTTAATATGTTTTATAGGCTCAACATTTTTTAATTATTCTAATGTTATTACTATTTTCAATGAAACCTACTTACAGTTTAACATATAGCGATCGTAATAAGCTTTAAGCAAAAATTAAATGTTTTCGGCGCATTGGTTCGATCTAGTAATACTTCAAAATACTATTTGCAAATATTCAAATATTCAAATGCAAATATTCAAATGTTAAATTAATCTCTTGAAAATGATCTAAATTTAGATCGAAACGTCGAGATAAAATATTGTGAATATTTGCAAATAGTGTTTTGAAGTATTACTAGATCGAACCAATGCGCCAAAAACATTTAATTGAAACCTACTTATATTTGTCATAAATGTATAAAATCCGCTATCTAGGAATTTAATTATACCAATATTGACGGGATACTATCCACAGGCTTTTTATTTTTTATTTATTAGTAGCATGTATACATGCTACTGATGAAATCAGAATAACCTAGTTTCTTCTTAAACCACTTCAACAGAATATTTTGAAGAGCCGATCGCGTGAGTAACTATGCTTGCAAATGAGTGGGAACACGAGAACTTCATTCTAGGTATTTTAATTAAAGAGGCGTTATTGAAACTCTTTGTTGACTAAGCAGTATTAAATTTCACAAAAGAAATAATACTGCAGAACGTTTGTATGTAGTACAGCGCAGTAATTAATAATATTCCACGATCAAACGTTCAATCGATGCGAAGGAGACAGGCTTATTAACTTCCTAGTTCTCGTTCTCTTTATTTCATTTTACTCTTTCATTTCGCGGGCCACTTGACCGCTGTGTTATTAAACGCCAAAGCTGATTAATCTTCCATTATAACAGAGAAATATAGTATACAGTGTTTCATAATTGCGGAGCTTATTTCAGTGGTATACGAAGACGACTCTTGGGGAATCTCCTTGAAACAAATTGATTTTTCCTCGTTTGAATAACCATGAGAAGAGATATTCGATTGCAGATAATGAGAGGAAAGACACACAGATTTCTTTTGAGTGAAAAGGAAAGGAAATGATCAAATCAAAACGAAAAACTTAATGAGATATCATTAGAGTTTGCCAATATTGGTTTCCTTAAAAGGAAGGAAAATTTATGTTAAATAAATGAGCTTCTTTATTTGGATTATTTCGTTTATTTAATCGCATGCTTCAAATTCGGAATGCAATTTAATGCAAAGACAAAATATAAACGACATGTATAATTTTATATATAAGGTGTACTGAAAATGTTGTACCTCCTTGAAACTAGTCATTCCTGAGCTTATTTCAACAATTTCAAATAACGTATATGTGTATATATATATATATGTATATATGTGGGTGCACATATATGTATGCACAACAAAAATTATTAAAATATTGTTACAGTTGTTTTTACTGGCGAATTCTTTGATGTAGCTCATTTTTATTACCGATTTAGGTATAATATGTGGTGATGGGAAAATATTGTAATTTTGAATTTACCGCCTTATTAGGATCTCAGACGCAAATCGATACACTTTCGGCCATTAGTCGTCTGCTTGTCTATACAGTCCTCACTACTGTGGTGACTGCCTAGGCAGCAACATGTAGTCACACGTGCTCTTATAATGTTTTCTTCAAATGTTCTTCATTTAATTTCCAATGTTTTCTTATAAAGTGTTCTAATTCACCGCAATGGTATTCAATTTTCTTTACACTACGCAAGTGAGTATGAAATTATTTTAGTTTATTTTTTGTTCTGGCTTAAATGCAATGATTAATATTTTTGTTAATTTCCATTACAGACACAATATACAGGGTGTCCCAAAATTCCTCCGACACCCGAAAATGGGAAGTTCCTTGGGTCATTTGAAGCGAAATTTTCCTTTACAAAAATGGCATCCGCGGCTTTGTTTAGGAGTTATTAACAAAAAACACGGACCAATCAGAGCGCGATCTAGACATGCGATGAAACGTTCGGCCAATTGACAGTTGGCGCGTCGGGCCGACTGTACTAACTCGCCTCTAGGTCGCGCTCTGATTGGTCCGTGTTTTTCGTTAATAACTCCTAAACAAAGCCGCGGACGCCATTTTTGTAAAGGAAAATATCGCTTCAAATTACCCAAGGAACTTCCCATTTTCGGGTGTCAGAGGAATTTTGGGACACCCTGTATATTTTGTTAGTATTCTCTTGATAATGATCTAAATTGAGATCGAAACGTCGAGACAAATTATTGTGCCTAATTTGCAAATTGTGTAAATAGTAATTTTTGATCGAACCAATGCGCCGAAAACATTTTAATTTTGCTTCAAATTTCAAATAACATTTTTCTTTGCATAAATGTTCTCCGTGACTTTGTTCTCCATGGAGTTCTTAACGACAAACGTGAACCGATAAAAGCGCGGCTACAAAAATTTTGCCGTACTAAAATCCGTCTGGTGTATCCACGCTCTGATTGGTTCGCGTTTTTCGTTAATGCCTTGTTAACAAAGCTGTGGAGAATATTTTCGTAAATGAAAAAGTTATTTCAAATGACCTCAGGAATAATTATTTTCAATGAGATACAACATTTTCGCATGCTTTCAATTCTTAATGCAATTTAATGCAAAGAGAAAATATTAACTACATGTATAATTTTATATACAGGCTGTCCCCAAATAAGTGTAACTCCCGGAAATGGGAGGTTCCTTGGGTCATTTGAAGCGACATTTTCCTTTACAAAAATGGCGTCCGCGGCTTTGTTTAGGAGTTATTAACGAAAAACTTGGACCAATCAGAGCGCGACTACAGCGGATTGATTCTGGTTCGGCCAATAGCGACACCACGTTAAGCGAGACCCGTCGCCGAGTCGGACTCCGTTCGCTATAGTCAAGCTCTGATTGGTCCATGTTTTTCGATAATAACTCCTAAACAAAGCCGTGGACACCATTTTTGTAAAGGAAAATGTAGTCTCAAATGACCCAAGGAACCTCCCATTTTCGGGAATTGCACTTATTTTGGGACACCCTGTATTTTAACACTAAACCTACTGTTAAAGACTGATTTCTATAAGTTAAAATGTTTAGTGTTAAAGTTAAAAATATCTTACGTTAGAGTTCATCGAACCGCTTGGTTTGTGTGTGTGTGTGGGTTGGACAGTTTTTGATGAATGTATGTTGCATTTGGCATTCGATTTGGAGAATGGGCAGAGTAGGAGCAGATAAAACAGCAAGCATCACAAGGAAAGCGGTCAGTCGTACTAGCAGAAGACAAGCGGAATGGTCACTTTCCGTGGATAGTTGCCGATTTGTATAGGTATAAAAGAGTTCAAATAAATCTTGGTTCAGACCGTCACTCAGTGATCACCTTGGGTCACAAAAGGAGTATGGTAAGCATTTGGGAAACCAAATGTAGAGTAAACGACCCAAGATAAAGAACTGTTACCTGAGCTCGAGAATAACAAGATACAGATGAAATAACAATCAGTGGGTCGGACCGTCACTCAATGATCACCTTGGATCATGAAAGGAGTACGATTAACGTATGTGAAACGATATGTGCACCAGGCGACTCACGGCGATTGAACGTCTACCTGAGCTCACGAACAAACAAAGCAAGTACGGCGCCCGGGAAAGTGACCCAACCGTAAATAGCGACGGTAATGGCATAGGTTATTGTAGTGATAATAAAATGTGAGATATTCTTATTGCTTGTAAAGTACGAACGTTTAATAAAGAATTGTAATAAGCAACACGTACCATGACCGGTCCAGATGACCGGTTCCAGAATTTTTATTTTAGGATTATTGATGTAATAACAATAATCTCATAACAAATGATTGTATAGATATCTTTAGTGGATCACATATTACAATAGGAGCTAGAGCTGTGACTTACGAGATACCCGGGTACCCGGGTTACCCGTGAGATACTCGGGTAAACAAAAATTACTCGGGTACCCGGGTACTCGGGTAAAAAGCATTACCCGGATACCCGGGTATTCGGGTAAACAAAAATTACCCGAGTACCCGGGTATCTCATGAATAGACTGCGGATCTTCATGCAAAATATTCATATTAAATTAATAGATGAACCAAATTAATAAAGACAATTCTTGAAAATACTTAGTCGTATATATCATTTTTGTAAAATATAAACTAATTTAATAATCAAGTAAAGCATATGGCGCTGTGGCACAGGTAATAATAGCTCTCGTAACCAGTTATGAGACCTCATGAGATACTCGGGTATCCGAGGACACAGCTGTCTTATAAGATACCCGGGTACCCGGGTACCCGGGTACTTGGCTATCTCATGAGATACCCGGGTAGTTTTGCTCTACCCGGGTATCTCATGGGTACTCGGGTACCCGGGTATCTCATATACCCGGGTAAAAGTTCGAGCTCTAATAGGAGCTGCACAAAGCCTAAATAAAATCGATCTTGTCATTTTTATGAGGGAACATGTACCAGTTACTTTTAGAGGTGTAGATACGAGTTTGACCTTCACCAGAAACTCTCGAGTGTGAGAAACACACAGAGCTAGACCCGTATACGTACACGAGGATTGTAAGAGTTCCGTATATTTCAATTCCTGACTCTATAATGCACAGTTCAGTGTTCTAGGTAGTCACAATCGCTAGATAAAAGATTAATCTATGAGGGACGTATCCTGAGAATGACTTAATTTTCCGTATTCGAGGCGCAGTTTACATTATTCGACAACAAGTAGCGGAGCAACGGGACAAGCGACAGTGCTGCCGCCATATCGTGACTGTCGAGAGACATTTTCATAAACCTACGACCGCCGATAACGTAAAATGAAGCCATTCTTAAGATAAGTCCCCCATAGATTAATCTTTTATCTAGCGATTGTGACTACCTAGAACACTGAAATGTGCATTATAGAGTCAGGAATCGAAAACTACGGAACTCTTACAACCCTCGTGTACATTTATGTGTCTAGCGTTGTGTGCGTTGTGACGGTTAGCGAACAGATTCCGTTGACTTTCTCACAGGAATCTCTTCAACATCATCTCTAGCAGGAAACGTCCTAGATAACCTTTTCTTATCTTAGTTGATCCCTTTTAACGAAGACCGAGCTCTGGCACGACTTAATAGAAATTGACAAAAACTAAAGTCTCGCCCTAAGCGGCGATTAGATTATGAACAAACCACCCCATTCAGTTTTGGGGTATATAAACCCGTACATTTTTATTCTCGAGGGTAGTACTTCTGTAGTCACGAATCGTGTCTCGTGGTGCTGTATTCTCGCAAGTCGATTTCTAGTAAGATCGGGCTAAAATTCCCCTGCAGATCAATCACTAACCGTATAGATTCCGCTAGTTCGCTATTCAATCTATTAAGACATTTCATAAAGTTACTTCGAGACCCCCGCATTTTTCCAGTGTGTCAACATCGAGCTCTAGGTAATATTTTTAATTCTTACACTCTATCAATCCCACAAACTCGCAACACACATGCAAATGTAAATCAATTACTAGTCGAATATATTTGTGTTTTCCTAATTACGTGTAAACTCTTTAAACCCATAATTATTGTTCCACCAATCCTAATCAAGTAATTGAACATTCCCACACGATATAATCTTCCCGCTCGAATTGTATCGATTTAGTTTATATTTGTCACAAGGCTTACTAACAACCCCAGCAATATCCTATCACCCATCACATTCATAGACGACATTCTAATCGTCGACATAGGGATCTCCAACCTAGTGGGTACCCAATTACATATTGGGACCATTCACTAAACCTATACAGCAATCCCTTGATTCTTGTTCAGGGGGTGGTTCTTGGAGCGAACAGGAATCGCAACCTAGACTTGCTTTTCTGATTTACTGCTG
Organism: Lasioglossum villosulum; assembly: GCA_963971365.1. NCBI lineage: Eukaryota > Metazoa > Arthropoda > Insecta > Hymenoptera > Halictidae > Lasioglossum > Lasioglossum villosulum. The sequence continues at coordinate 14,807,290 of OZ020497.1, forward strand.
GGTCTACCACTCCGATCGCGCCGAGCGAGACTACAATAGAGCAACGGTGTCGGTGACGGCTACCCTCAGTGTGCGGCCGCAGCGTGTGGCCGTCGCCGACACAGTTTAAAGGTCGATTTATACGGGCGACAATTCCAGGCGACGTCGCCGAAAGTCGTCTATTTTGAGCGCTGGTTGATAGGTCGGAGCGGGCCGTAACGTCCCGAACGGTCCCTGGAAGTCCCCTCGGGTTTATGCGGGACCGTTCGGGACGTATCGGACCACTCTGACCTGTCAACCAGCGCTCGAAATTTACGACTGTCGGCGACGTCGCCTGGAATTGTCACCCGTATAAATTGACCTTAAAGGTCCACGTATTCTCACAATGTAATGCCAATTCAAAATGCTTTATTTTTCATTATTTTTTTATGAGACTTTCACTGACTTGTTTCTGGTATTATTCTGATTAAAACAAGACCAAACACGATATAATTTGCCCATATTTATTCTACATGTGAGAAGCATAATTTATAATTCATCATACATTCAACATATGAAATAGCATATGTTTAAATAAACACAACGGGGGAACGCGACTCTTTCTTTCCTATACAAAACTTTCACAGTCGATTAAACCAATAAATACAATTGAAATTATATCGTGTTTGGTCTTGTTTTAATCAGAAAAATGCCAGAAATATGTTTTTAAAAGTCCCATAAAAAAATAATAAAAATTAAGATGTTTGAACATTCGATTTGTTGTGTCAATGTAGTGGTGTTTACACCGATATACCCGGGCCGAGAACAATAGTCGCCGCCTTGCGGCGCGGGACAGCGTTGACAGCCAGTGGAGTGAGTACGCCTGAACAAGAATCGGGACCCCCCTAACAGAAGAGGAATCGGAACTTTGTTGTATAACCAAACCGATACTCCCGGTTCCCTGACAATCGTATCAGGTACGTCCGCTCACTCTATAACCTGCTAGCAGAGTCCCCCCAATTACATATTGGGTTCATTCATGAAATTTCACTGATCCTAGCAGTTCTCTGACAATCCTATCAGGTACGTCTGCGTTTTGACTCCGATACTCGCGGTTCCCTGACAATCGTATCAGGTACGTCCGTTCATTCTATAACCTCCTAGCAGAGTCCCCCCAATTACATATTGGATTCATTCATGAAATTTCACTGATCCTAGCAGTTCTCTGACAATCCTATCAGGTACGTCTGCGTTTTGACTCCGATACTCGCGTTTCCCTGACAATCGTATCAGGTACGTCCGTTCACTCTATAACCTCCTAGCAGAGTCCCCCCAATTACATATTGGATTCATTCATGAAATTTCACTGATCCTAGCAGTTCTCTGACAATCCTATCAGGTACGTCTGCGTTTTGACTCCGATACTCGCGGTTCCCTGACAATCGTATCAGGTACGTCCGTTCACTCTATAACCTCCTAGCAGAGTCTCCCCAATTACATATTGGGTTCATTCATGAAATTTCACTGATCCTAGCAGTTCCCTGACAATCGTATCAAGTACGTCCGTTCACTCTATAACCTCCTAGCAGAGTCCCCCCAATTACATATTGGGTTCATTCATGAAATATAACTGATCCTAGCAGTTCTCTGACAATCGTATCAGGTACGTCTGCATTTTGACTCCGCTACTCGCGGTTCCCTAACAATCGTATCAGGTACGTCCGCTCGTAACTAACAATTTGAGACCATATTCCCAGGGTAATAACCCTTCGCCGGCCATTTGTGCTACTCGCGGCCCTGGCTAGTAACAGCATCATGCAAACTGACTCAAGCTAAAAGAGTCAGTCAAGCAACGAGACTCAAACAGTCAACAAGACACGTTTTTCTTTACAGCGACTTCATTTGAGTCAGAGTCGATAGTATTGTATAACCGCTGTACAAGTTTCAGACAATCGGACAAGTGCACGACTAAACAGAATGTGTATCCGGTACTTGAAAAATTCCCTTGATCATTTACGAATATTTATGGAAAATATAACATGAGAAAATTATTTTTAATATCCCTTGTTCTAACTTCCAATGACAAGAACTTAGGAACACGATGTTTGAAAAGGTTTTTTTAACAGAAAAATGTTTCTAGACGCTTTAGAAACATTTTCAAAGTCTCGGAAGTCGCATGGCGTAGCGATTCTACCGGGTTTCGATAATTTCACTGAAAAATCATAACTACTCATTTTTAGATGACTCTGTATAAACTTTCATATTTTGTTTCTACGACATTCTTATAGTTTCTTCTTGTGTATTTTGAAAAGCTTCCTCTTGTCAATTTAAAATTTGCATTCGATGCCATCAAAACAATATTTTCCAGAGATTGGATGAGTTATGGAACTTTTTGATTGAATCTATTCAAAACGTGGACCATAGAACTCTTTTTAGAAAACGGTTTCATAGTATAAGTTCCAATGAGGACAGCTAAGGGAAAGTTCTTGAAAGTAAACGTTTCAATGTGAATTTGAATATTACATTGTCACAAATACTGAATACTATTCATTGTATGTCTTTACCACCAGTGACATGCAAAAAGCATTTCAGAAGATATTCAAATGACAAATACATGATCAACTTGCAATTTATTTTTTTTCGAATACGAAATGTATATTTAGATAATGTATTCGATTGTTATGTTATTACGTAATATGTACTTGTATTGAATACAGTGTTACGTCCTTGTTGGGACGTTTTTATAGTAGTTAAAGAGTTTAAGATTTTAATAGGAGATATAACGCAGTTTTGAACCTACCTGCATTCACCGGCTTTGGTTTGGGTAATTGAGGGTACTTTTAAATGAAAATGGCTTTAAATAAGGATGTGAAACGAAGAAATCGACATTGGGTATTTTATAATGATTTTGAAGATTGATTTTATATGTAACAATTGAACAAAGTATATTTTATAAATGAAACAAATTCAGAATACATAGAATTGGTTAATATCTTATTGTAAATTGTTAGTATTTACCGATAGATGTTTCTCGCTTGCTCTCAAATTCGCTCTCTTATTCACTTAATTGTCTTTTGAAGTGGTGAATCCTACGCTCGCTGGATTGGTGAAGATGATGATGATGATGATGCTGATGGTTTAAAGATGATTATAAGAATATAAAAATCCAGCGGGTATACACGCTATTTTTGTATTGAGACTTAAACAATTTAACGAAAACACGACAGATTGAAACTAACTGAAGTTTGACTGTATAATGATGTGTATGGTTGAAATTTTGATTGTCGACTGCCTGCTCCTGATGAGCAGGCTTCCTTTATAGATTTGTTAATCCATTGTTCTTCGCTTAATCTTCTTATGGTGGATGCATTCTCATCAATTTCTTTGTAATCATTTTCTTCTTAATCCATTGTCTATCTCTTGACCGGACGTATGATATTCCATTCATTTGCACCGGTCTATTATCACGTATCGCTCGCATATTATGTTTCCAATTATTTCATTTGTTTAAAACATGTTTCACTATGAATTAGTTCGGTGAAGCTTTTAATTAAACAGTCTTTGATCGGACAAAACATACATGAGTTTTAACTGATCAATTTCCATTTTATCGATTATACTACTTCGATATTGAAACCTCTGAGGGTGCCAGGTGGGTGTTGAAGGTGTGAAATGATAATCGCGTCAGCTGACTCTCCCGATCAAACCGCATTCGAAATTTTGCATACGAGTCCGCAAAGAAGTGAGACATTTTATGTCTTTACTTTGCTCCCCCCCACTCCCTCCCGCTCCCGCTTTTCTTCCTTTGCTGTCCTATATGATTTGGTCAAGTGTATAGGTCAATTGAGAACATACGTCTTACGTCATACGTCTTACGTCATGTGGAATTTATTTATATATATATATATATATATATATATATATATATATATATATGATTGAATTTATTAATTACTATGTATGACAGAACCACCGGACGTGACAACAGAAATCAATTGACGCATACCTCGGGATTTTGCATTTAATCACGTTATAGAATATCAAATACTTCAAAACGAAAGATACATGTTTATTTCAAACCATTTCAAATTATCAGTGCAAAATTTTAAAACATGTTTTAATTTTAATGGTCATTGATGGCGAATGCTGCTCACATTTGATTAAAAATCAAAATTCCGTGTATGCGTCATGAAAAGATGTTTTTCATAATTCTGGAATATACAATCAGTCCAGAAAATATCTATAAATCGTTTAAAATAAAGTTACATTTTTAAAAACGAGCAATTCGTGAGTGTGCGACTTGAGATGCTTCAGGCATCTATATCAATCTTCCTAACATGTAAAAAAATCTCAAATCGAATGTACCCATTTTTAAAAAATTATTCTGTTCCAAGGGTGTTACGAAGACTTTCTCGACTGACTGTATTTGTACGAGTCTGCCGAAACGTGCAGGAAAGCATTTTGAAATGTTGTTGAATCCCGCTCGCAGTAGGATGCAGTGTTCCCTCGAGCGATTTACTCTGAAAAATTTACAGCGACATAAAAATTGACTAATGCAATATAGGTTTACTGTTTTTCCAAGCGTTTCATGTGCATTTTTTCGTACATTTTCCCCATCAGTACATTGATCCTTCCGCGCCATTTCGCGATTACAGGCGTTCATTCACGCCGAATACACAGCACGAACATTACTCGTCTCTCGTCGAGAGCATATATTACACGGGAAATTCATTACAAGGACGGTTCATTGATCACCGATGGATCGAATATTCAGAGGCAGTTTTCTCGCATTGGTGTACACGGGAGCACTAACGATTCGATGATTATGTTATAAATAATGCACCGAGCTATGCGTGTTTGGCATTACGCGAAACGAAACCTGTTCAATGTTTCACCGAGCGAACGCACTGCGCATCAACCGCGCCGACTATTTGAGTGCGTTCCTTGAATAATTGCTGGGCACCTTCATTCTGTTATAACAATGCAGCTGGAAATTCAGCACGATCGAAAGACGCATCGGTTGCCAAGCAACGAAAGTTCAGAAACAAACAACCAAATAGCTTTGATATATGAGCCTTTATTTTGAAAGTGACCCAAATGCATTTAAGGATGTTCTGGAGGTATATAAAAACGTAATAAAATTGTTGAAAATTTGACGAAATGTAATTCTTACTAAATTAATGCAATTATTAAAGTTTGAGTTAGATTCACTACACCGTTTAATATTTATAGCAACTTGAAGTTTGCACACTTTAACACGTCTTCTTATGGAGAATTCATAAAATTCCACTTCAAACCCTATTTAAACCTTGAAAAAACGCAACTAGAAACTCCAGTTTTTTTTTATATATAGTAAAAATTATGTAATTAATTATGTTCAAAATTTATTAGGATTCACTAAATAGTTACAGAGCAAAAAATTATAAACTGTTACAAAACTTCGAATTTATCGTGTGTCATCTCACTAGCAATAATTTCACGCAAATTTCACATGTTAATTTTCAATAATAACCGTGAATATTGCATTCTGAAGTATCTTTAATTTATTTAAATATGTATTTTTAACTTTTTATTGCGTAATTATAAAAATTTCATTTAATTATAAATATTATTTTAATTTATATTGATTTAATATTAATATTAAATTTATATACAAAATTCTATTGTATATATTGAATATCACAAATTATGTATTTAATTATGTTCAAAATTTATTAGCATTCACTAAACACTTCCACAGCAAAAAATTATAAACTGTTACAAAACTTCAAAGGGTATAGCAGGATAAGCATGGGTCAGCAGCCCCCGATCCGATTTTCCTGATTTCTGTCTTAAAACATAGTTTTATGTCTAAGAAAACATTGTGTAAAATTTCAAATGTCAACCTCCATCGATAAGGGTGATATTGGGGTAAATTCCCCAGCACTTAAATGCAATTTGCTACAAAACGAGAAAAGATATCGACATGGTATAAACGGCAAACAAAAGATATAGATAAACTCTACATTCCAGATTTTTTCAGAATTTTTTGCTAATTATTTATAGTTGAAAATAATGAATTAATTTTTTGGGAATTTTATTAACTATCTTCCCCTGGGTTTACACCTACCAAAAAATTATAAAATATTGCTATGATACTAACCTACTTTGTAAAAAATCTCAGAAGTGTCCATTTGGTCGAACAGTGTCAAGAAAAATAAAGTATGCCGGCGAACGCTTGGTCTGATCAGTATCGGCGCAGCGACCGAATCCCCTTGCGGTGACTAGTAATGGGAACGAACGGGAAGTCGACGGTGTGTACGGAAAAGCTGACACATGCAAAAATGTGTAGTACAAATGAGAAGTACATTGATTAAAACGGAAAATAAATAATGGGTCGACGAACAGTTCTGTTGTGCTCGGAGTACAGTATTAATAAAATTGAAATTATTAAAAAGAAGTAGCTGTGCGATATATAATGTCTTAAAAAATCCAAGTGCTTATGGAAAATCGAAAAGAAGTGGAAGGACCTAGCGTTACTTCCGAACGTGATAAACGTGCAACTTTGCGTGTTGCCTCGAATTTTAGGGGCACAGCAAGACAAATAGCCGAAGAAGAAGATGTGCAAACAAATTTAAGGATGTTATGGAGGTATATAGAAACGCAACAAAATTTTTGAAAATTCGACAAGATATAATTCTTACTAAATGAATGCAATTATCGAAGTTTGAGTTAGATTCACTACACCGTTTAATATTTATGGCAACTTAAAGTTTGCACATCTCAACACGTCTTATTATGGAGAATTCATAAAATTCCACTTCAAACCCTATTTAAACCTTGAAAAAACGCAACTAGAAACTCCAGCATCTTTTTATATAATAGTAAAAATTCTGTATTTAATTATGTTCAAAATTTATTAGGATTCACTAAACAGTTACAGACCAAAAAATTATAAACTGTTACAAAACTTCGAATATATCTTCGATATTTTTCAATTTGATTGAAAAATAAATACAACGTGAAATACACTAATTAAACGAAACCTTTTTAAATTAATCTATTTTTTAATGCAAAATATACTCGTGAATGGCTTTCATTGCCAATATATTGATGGATTTCTTTCAAATTTTGACTCCCATTGTACCTCCAGAACATCCTTAAACTTAGATTCAGATATTTAAGAGTTTGCGTTTCAATGAAATTAAAAATACTTGTATAGGATACCACTTTATCACACTTAGTAAGTGTATTCAAGAGAATTAAATTTACAATTCTTATTAAAATAATAGCAATTATTAAGTATTAATATGTGTCTTCTTACCAAGAATGGACTTAAGCCACTTTTAAAATTAACAACTAGATTCGTCATAAAACAGTCCAAGTCCATTCGATATAATTTAAAATACTTCAAATTGAAAAAGCAATATTCAATTTATTTTATATTTCATTACAAAACTTGAAAACCGCCGTATATACAATTCAGGAATTATTTTAACTATACGAATTACGTAACAATTTACTCCTTACTTACATTTTGTGTACGCGGAAGGGATTTGTAGTAGTTATGATGCAACAATGGTGTACATCGTAGTAAGTCTATCATATCCTTGTATTTCGCTGTTATATTTTGTCATATATTTTTTTTACCACGCTTATATTAGCTTGCCGTGTGGATGTAGTTGTTGTATGCGTGAAATCTTGAAATCGAATTTTGAACCACTTCCCAATGAGCTAGAGACTTGGAACTTTACACATAGCTCAGAACTGGATGACAATGCAATATTAAAATCAATTTTTTTTTAACCGCGCGTTTAGGAGATTAAAATATTTAAATATTTCCCTTCGTCTCCCACCGCGTGATGTTCGGTAATACATCATCGCGTTAAGCGACCCCACTCCACTACTCATCCCCACTCCACTAACCCACTTCGCACCGAAGGAGCTCAGTGTGGTGTTCCGTTTATTCAGTTCCATGTCGGACAACTTCGGACTTGTGAAAAATAATCATCATCATGGCTCAGGTTGGCAGCATTGAGCCGACTTTGTAGTGTGTAGTAGGTTGTTCGACGTGCGCGTGCGTAGTTTAGTTTAGTTGCGTTGAGTCCAATAACGTGCTTGCAACCGTTGGGTTTGAACCGTGTGATCTGGAAACGTATTACTTTGTCCTCGAGTTATATTTATCGGTTTATATATATACATTAATAAGTATATTATATTAATAAATATTATTGGAAGAAGCTACACTGTACACTTATTTAAACGGTCGAGCGCAAGTGCAACGCATAAAATTCAACAGGACTCTATCAAGAGACGTCGTCTCTTGGAATCATCTCCTCATTCTATCTTGAGTATTTCCATATCTTGCGTTTCTGTATCTTTTTATTTCATAAATAATATTGATGCTATTGGCGCACTAGTACGATCATTTGTGACAACTAAACAATTTTGCAAATGATTACATGAAATTTTACTTCGACATTTCGACCTAAATTCAGACCATTTTCAAGAATAGAATTTTGTTTCGTTTTCCAACAAATGAATCCTAATATTTTTCTTACCAAAAAGCATATTGAATGTCAATTAATATATTACCAATATCTTTGATTGGTATTTCAACAACTGAAGTGTTGGTGGGTTTTTCGCAATGTTCATATTTGCCGCCATTTATCGATTAGCCAATACGTAGATCGATGTTCTCTGATTCGCTGTCGATTCAAATCTTTATAATTTACTCAGTCCAGATGTCACCGGCATGGAACGAATACATTGTTAACTCTTAAAAATTTAAATTAATATTTTCTCTAAGCAAGTGAGTTTATATAGTTTTTGTTTTTTTTTTGCTTTTTCTGCAAGTAGCTTCGCTGTTTGTCAACCATACATTAATTAATTAGTAAATTCTTACAAACGCAATTACAACAAAATTCTGTTTTTGAAAATGGTCTGAATTTAGATCGAAACATTGAAGAAAAATTTGATGTAAAAATTTGCAAAATTGCTTAGTAGTCACAAATGATCGTACAGTGGGCCAATAGCATCAATACTATTTATCAACAATTGTCCATGAACATAAGGAAAACTCTTATTATTTCATACCAGTGTTACTACCGAGATAGCACCGGGACGTCTGATGGATGTTCAATGTACGTCCGTATCGGACCTCAGTACGTCCGAATAAGGTCCGTAAGTCCGAGATACGTCCCATATATGTCCGAGGTACGTCCGAGGAATGTCCGAAAGAGGTCCCATTTAAAAAGTGTAACGTACATACAACGTCCTGTTCAGACCTATCTAGGACGTATCTGGGACTTCCCTAAAACTATCTGGGACATACAGACGTTATTTGAACGTCCCTGGGATCTATGGCTGGACATATTTCAAACGTTTATAAAACCTAAAAATTTCATTTTAATTTTTATTAAATAAACATTTCATACATTACCAAAATATTAGGTACATAGTACAATACAATAGTGATATACAATACAATAATAATATAATATATAATAGTAATATAACAATACAGTAGTATATATATAACAAGCTATTTATCTATATTTAAAAAATCATTACAAATTGTTTCGTTCCTTCCATGGTCCTCCGCTAATGTAAGCTAATGTGATCCGTACGGAAAGATTTGTTTCTTTCTGATGAATTGATGTCCATTGGATATCTTCGCTGCATCTAAAAATTAGAATTTCTTGGTGAGAAGCATTGTCCAATAAACGGGAAGATATTTTAACATGAATATATTAGGTTGGAGGGAAAGCTATGTCGTATTTTAAATAAGCAGGTAATTTTACTTGTAAATCTAAAAGACATGTTAGCTACCGAGTCATTAGAAAACAGGAATTGACAGGTTATCTGAAATATGGCAACATATTATTACAAATAATGGAAATTATATTATTGAATAATATTAAACGTGTATTTTTATAAATTGATACAAATGTTTTCTTTAACGCTAAACCTACCGAGTCTCTGAAGTAACTATGGTACATGTTCTCCTATACAAATGACAAGATTCATTTTATTTAGACTTTGTGTAGCTATGTACTATTGTAATATGGGCACTACTAAAAGTATCTATACAGTTGTTTCTCATGAATTCAATTTTATTACATAGGATCAGCCTCTTTAATTACAAATTACTGGTTCAAAGTAAACCTAATTAGAGGATATGGAAGACAGTAAAATGAAGAACAATTTTCCGGTTCTCCTCAATTCTAGTGCATCGCGTTGAAGAGGATTCTGCGGTGGCAGAGGGTTAAGTCGAAAAACATCAGTTTCCAACTTGCTGGTAGCTCACGTACACGCTGTGAGCCGCGTAACGAATGTCTTGCGCGTCGTTTGCATAGGCGATGGAAACGCGTTTCGCTCCGACTGGCTCTAATTCGCACGACCTTGGGCAAATACTACAGAGGTATCGGCTGCCGAATATTATTTGTAACCAGCAGGCTGACGTCGCCGTTTTCGCTGCACGCCGCACGTGCGCAGCCACGGATAATGCCCAGCTGGAGTGCCACTGTTGCGGATGATATAATATCGATGATTAATTACACCGTGCGGGAAGTACTGCTGAAAACATGGCCGACCACACGGACACTGAAACGGGGGAATTTGCATGGGCGAATATCGTGTTCGTGCGTTTTCGGGGCTTCCACCCGGTCGGGTCAACGTCGCCGTCCCATTATTAATAGAAAGATAAGAAATTAATGCTGCACGTTGATGTGAAATTGGAAAATTACGCTGGCTCTCATGCCCGGATGCCTTGTGCACCATTCTACGGGCCTTCCAAATGGATGCACAAAAGATTTTAAGATAAAACATGCCCGTTTCTATAAAGACACCTGATCTTTTTGTGTGATTTTATAATTATGTCGTAGTAATAAGAATTTGAGCATTTTAGGATTAATAAAAGAAACTATTTACATACTTATATTCATAGATATATTATTTATTTACAGAAAAACGTAAAGTTACGTAATTTAACAAAAAACGAACTGCGAAATTTCTATAAAGTCTCACGTTTCTTAAGTAGATAACATCAAGATTAACAAAAAGTTCCTCTATATTTATACATTAATACTTAGTATAATTGCCATTTCTACGAATAACATCAAACATTGGATTAGGTATTGATGAAATCAAAGTACAAAGAGCTTTTGCTTCGATGGATTTCTACGCATTGTTCACTGCAATCCGTAACTCAGAAACAGAGTTGTATTGTTTATACAATTGCTGTATAATTTTCTTGCAAGGAATCCCTAAAGGTGCAGTAGTATTTTTAACTAACAAAACTGCTAAGTATTTGTAACTTACAAAACTACTAAGTATTTGTAACTTACAAAACTGCTAAGTATTTATTTGTAACGTACAAAACTACTAAGTATTTATTTGTAACTTACAAAACTACTAAGTATTTGTAACTGACAAAAGTACTAAGTATTTGTAACTTACAAAACTACTAAGTATGTTTAACCTACAAAACTATGAATTTGACACAATATACAGAGGTGTTGGAGATGGCCTTGACACCATTTACAGAAGAAATTTAGACTGACAATTTCATGTTTTAGCATAATAACGCCTCAATTCATGCATGAAGACAAACAAAGGAGTGGTTAGAGGACCAAAATATAAGGATTTTTACATGGTCAGCTTGTTCGCCAGATTTATACCCAATTGAGAACTTTTGGGGAATACTTGCAAGAAAATTATACAGCAATTGTATAAACAGTACAACTATGTTTCTGAGTTATGGATTGCAGTGAACAATGCGTAGACATCTATCGAAGCAAAAATTCCTTGTATTTTGATTTCATCAATGCCTAATCTAATTTTTGACGTTATTCGAAGAAATGGCAATTATACTAAGTATTAATGTATAAACTTTGTGCAGCTCCTATTGTAATATGCGCTCTACTAAAGATATCTAACCCACGCGCGCTTCATTTAACCTTCCCCTTTAGAATGAGCCCTCATTCAGCTCAAAATATAATCGTATGAGGACGTGAGGTGTGTTCCCGTAAATCCCATTTTTGGTCCAAAATCTAGCAATATTCTAGTAATGTCACGTGGGTACCCTACGCCCTTAAGAAACTTTATAATTGTGTTCGTTACTATGTGTCACATGTTGACTGCAAACCAGTCTACACTCAGATGTTCGACCGTACCAGAAACTCATCCCTAGGGTCCATACCTTACCAGTATGACAGTTTGTAAACAAAAGATATCTTTCGAAAATGTTTTAGAACATGGTCCTCATACATGAACTCTTGCTGTTTGAAAAATAACTCCTTCGAAGGTCTTATAAAGGTCAACATATTATACATGATCGAGTTTGTCTTTTCATTAGCTATAACTTTACTAAAGAAAGAAGTTTCTCCGTCTCGATAATTGCCCCATTGAACCAAACATTTCTAGCCTGACGCATTTTCTTGTATTACTAAAAACAACGGAGATATTTTCGGTGTAATTTTCAGGTGCCATGCCCTGTATATCACGGCCCAACAGCCTAAAAACGATTCGATTCTCACTATGCGATTCTTATAGAACTTGGCTGTTCTTCTGTTTGTAGCAAAACTCAGAATTCGATGAAATTTTGAAAATAGGTTCTTTTTTGACTAAAATTATGATTGCCAGAGGGATTTCTCCCGTGTCGAAAAAAAATTTTTTATCATTTCAATGTTGCGCTCTAGCTTACCGACTACTGACTTACCGATTTTCTTTATGTTCGTAATATGCGCTTGCGTCAATTAGAATGAGTTGTGGTTAGGTCGGGGTGGGAGCGGAGAGGCCCGACCACGCACACGACAATCCAGGAGAAGTTTTTAAAATTTCTAGTTTACCTTATATATGTATTACTTTAAACTAAAGAGGATTCGTTTATAGATGATTGAACCTATTTTCAAAATTTCATCGAATTCTGATTTGTACCATAAACGGAAGTTTCGCCCCAAGTTCTCTCACCCATTCTAGTATCGAGTCAAAATCTTTCATTTTTTTACAATGTAAAACAAATTTAAATGGCTGATTGTTAACCTATACGACTTATACAACTCTAAAAGCATTTGACAAACTCTCACATCACACAGACGCATGCGCACAGCAGAAACATAAAGTAGAAAGTCGGTAAGTCAGTAGTCGGTAAGCTAGAGCGCAACATTGAAATGATAAAAAAATTTTTTTCGAAACGGGAGAAATCCTTCTGGCAATCGTCGTTTTAGTAGGAAATGAACCTATTTTCAAAATATCATCGAATTCTGATTTTTGCTATAAACGGAAGTTTCGCCGTAATATGTTATGATGGTATGTTTTTTTCAAACTCAAATTCCTCAAAAACTGGGCGATTAGGAGAAAAATAAGGCCAGATGTGGAATCATCAATATGTTGTATTATTTTTTACAGCAAAAGGTTCTCTATACTTTCCAGAATCCTGTGACGTGCAATTCTAATACATTATCGTTGTTTAAACATGTTTATACATATAATAACATCATATTTGTTCAGAGTCGAAAAACATGTCGTTTTTCAAACTCAATTTTTTTCGAGAACTGTGCGTCTAGGAGAAAAATTAAGGACAGATTCGGAATGAGCGCGAAAAATTCTATAAGAATCGCATAAGGTAAAGGTACTAGCAGTTGATTAGTTAAGAGAAGTTTTCCACGCGAACAATAGTAACTACTTACTCTGTCATCGAATAGCGAGAGTCGGTGCCTGAAGTCACTCTTTAAGTCTTCTAAATGATGTACCAAGGCCACTTTTTGAAAAAAGTTTACTTATACAAATTTAATAAACATATTTAAAAATTCAGTAATTGCTTCAGAAGTTAACCACTCTTGAAAATAGAAAATCTAGTAATTGACCTCCTATTCGTTAGTAGTTGACCACTTATACTAGAAAGAGGGTTAAAGCAATAATGTTGGGAATCATTTTACTATTATTTAGTTTCAACAATTATCAGCACAACTTACAATTAATGAATGTAATAAGAAATAAAACAAATAAATTTCATAAAAAGATTAATTGAGGAACAGAGTAGACGTTGCGAGTTAATAGGAAATAGTATAGAGAAATTCAACCAACAGATGGTATGGCATCCGAGGTTCATTTTCATCAAAAGTGTACATTAAGTATGCTTATAAAAATCTTGTTTTTTTATGTTTTTCTGTAAAATGGTCAACTACTCGCACATGGTCAACTACTGGTACCTTTACCTTAGTGAGAATCGAAACGACAAAAAAAGTTTGAATTTGTTGGACCGTGTATTCGGAACTGTTAGTTATTATTCTAAAAGCTACGACGAAAGTAGTTTTTAATTACAATCAAACGGATTGGAATTCGTAGTTGAGGATACGCTTGCCTAACTGGACGTCGTAATTGTTGCTTCAGTTAGATGTAATCGCTCTTGAGCTTCTACGACGAGCAAGAACATTGTCCGCAGACAAATCTTCCTACGCGGTCTCCGTCGTCTAGGAAACAAGACTTGTGTGTAGAATTAATACCGTGTGCATTTAAACGTGCGACGATTATTCAAACAAGATTCTCGCCAAGCGCTATGACACCGTGGCAGGCGAATTAACAGCGTGACATACTTTTGCGTTGAACTTCCAACGACCGAAGAAACTCCCTTTTACTTTATCAAAAGGTATAGTTAATTCTTAGGCTTATTAATTCTCAATATATTCTTAGCTAGATTTGAAACTGATCAATTGATCACGAAAACACATTTATTTACTTGATTTACTTTTATTTTTATAAAATAGGATACATTTTTAGGTTATATCGATCTTCCTGAAAATGCTGCGGATTAAATTATTAAATATGGAGGAGCAGATAAAGATAAAGACTTATCAACCCAGGTAGCACCCGGACGTCCGATGTACGTTCAACGGACGTATGGACGTGAATTGCACGTACATCGGACGTCCAGTGTACAGGGTGTCTAAAAATTATATGTCACGGCCACCATAGCGTGATTCTACACGTACGATTTAGTGGAAATTGACATAAAAACTGCCCGCAAAATTGACCTTGACCTTGAAAATCAAGGTCAAAAAATTTTTTTGTTTAATCGTGTTCTACTGGTCAGAAGGACGAACTTTGTGAAAGAAACCATGGGTCGTATCTCAACCGTTTTCTTAAAAAATGATGTTGCATTTCTTATCATTTTTGCAACTTCTTTGTTCATAATGTTCGTTCTTTCATTTTATAATTAGTGAAATAGGAGTATCATGATTCTGATAATTTCATGCCCAACGAGATAGCTTACTGATGATAGTCACAGAATGTTGTCATGTGAAATATTTTGATTGAGACGACTACGACCATATAGCTGACAGTTTTTCATGCGATTCGTTATCGCGGCTAATATTGATAATTTAGTCCATCGTAAGCAAACGATTGAGAAACATGCCTTCCAGAAAATATTTAAATTTACGGCATATGTTACGTGCGATTGATCAAGCAGCAGGGAATTACGTATTAGCTCGGGAAATATATATAAATTTAGTGCGAATTAATGGAAGGCGACTACGTCCAGTAGAAATTCCAGATCGACGTGATTTTCAACGACTAGATCAACAATTTGGTGACCAAGAAGTTATATTGCGGAATCTCTGCAATTCAGCCTGCAATTCACTGAAGGAGCGAGATTAGTACGCTATTTATTTATATATCGTTGCTGAATGTAAAAATTTTCCAAATAAAGTTGAAAAAATGATAAGAAATGCAACATCATTTTTTAAGAGAACGGTTGAGATACGACCCATGGATTCTTTCACAAAGTTCGTCCTTGTGACCAGTAGAACACGATTAAACAAAAAAATTTTTTGACCTTGATTTTCAAGGTCAAGGTCAATTTTGCGGGCAGTTTTTATGTAAATTTCCACTAAATCGTAGGTGTAGAATCACGCTTTGGTGGCCGTGACATATAATTTTTAGACACCCTGTACATCCGTGCTGTCTGGGAAGGTACAGGACCTCCTAATAAGTAAATTTCCTTAAAAATAAACAAATCCCATCATGTCATAAATAATTTTGCGAAATTAGGTGATTTATACGGCATAAAACATCTGAAGGGAAATAAAAAGTTAAGTCGAAGGCAAACTTTGTTAATTTTACGTGGTGCATTAAATCAAAATGTAACAGCGCGGCAGATAAAAGCGGATTTCGATCTCCCAGCATCTTAAAGACGTGTTCAACAAATCCTAAAGAGAAGTAAGCGCTTCGCTTGGACTAAAAAGGTTTGAAAACCGCCTTTAACGCATTTTCATAAACCAGCAAAACTTTGTTTTGTTAAGACTCATATATTGTGGAACGAGGAATGGAAAAAAGTAATTTTTTCGGATGAGAAAAAGTTCAATTTAGACGGACCAGATGGCTTTAAGTATAATTGGCACGATTTGTGTAGACCATATCAGAGTTGAGAAAAAATTTAATCCACGATTGACGAATAAGTTTCTACTTCAATCGTTAATCGCAATTAATAATTAAACTCCTACTTTTTTTGCTTTTGACAGCAACAAACTTTATACGTATTTTTCGTCTTCAATGTAAGCTATCAATTGTAATCATATATTAGAAGATTTAGTCGCATTTGTACATGCATCAGCTTTTGCGTACACGTGCCGACTTTCCGTTCGCTCCCATCACTAGCCACCGCAAGGGGACTCGGCCGCTGCGCCCATACTTCGCCGGCATACTTTATGTTTTTTAACACTGCTCCAATAAACGGACACTTCTGAGATTTTTATACAAAATAGGCTAGCATCACAGCAATATTTTTGAATTTTTTGGTAGGTGTCAACCCAGAGGAAGACAGTTACAAAAATGCCCAAAAACTTAATCAATTATTTTTAACTATAAAGAATTAGCAAAAAATTCTGAAAAAAATCTGAAATGCAGAGTGTATCTATATCGTTTGTTGGCCGTGTATCCCATGTCGAAATCGGTAGGGGTAGACATTTGAAATTTTACACAATGTGTTTTTAGACATAAAACTATGTTTTAAGCATTATCTTTTGTTTGACGAAGGTTCGGAATTGTTGTCCAGACAAAAACAAAATAGAATTCACCGAAATGTATGCTAAAGTTGAATTATATGCATTGGTTCATTGGTTTTTACTCAGAATTCATCGGTCTACGGTCTCTACGCAGTTGTACGGCGTAAAAACCAATGAACTTTTGATAGAAATGGGATACAGCAATGACTTTTTATATAAAACACATTAAAAATATACATAATAAATTATTTTATTATCGTATTTCACTTGACGTATCGCTGCGATTGTCGCAGGTACTCCTTGTAGGCTATGTATGACTGTTGTCATGTAGTTCAAATTAGATACCTATTGTCGATAATTATATTATCATTTACACAGGAGTAAGGTAGGTATTTCATTTATTTTAATTCAGCGTGACAAAATGAATATCATGTTCAAAAAATGAAGCATGAAAATGATGTATAACATGTCAAAAAAAAATTTCCGCGCGTGGTATTGAACAAATCACAATTTATTTGAAATTGCACAAGTTTGACGAATTTTTTCGAGGTTAAAAAACGTTTGCAACGTAATCTCTCTATTTTTCCTATAGTCTGCAAAATTTCAGCTTTAATTAAAAAAAATCATCGCTCTATCTCATGCCTATCGAAAGTTCTTTAATTTTGAAACAGAATCCATCGGATGCCCCATTGTGTGCGCGCAGCGCGTACGCCGTACCGTCCGCTGTAGTGTGAAACGGGGCTGTGCTCCTACTTCCACCACTGTTTCAAACACACCCTCCAGCACAATTTTCCAGCCAATCATATGCAACTTTTCTCAAGACCACCCCTACCCTCAAAACTTACCATTTTTTCTACACGAACGCGACAAGACAGAAATGTTTCGACTACCGATTTGACTTCATCAAGTACAGCCAAGTCTGACTTGGAATCAGCAAGCCAATTCTATCAAGTTTAATAAATAAAGAAGCGTGTTCTCCGGGGTTTGATTTTACACTTATTCGCCGTTCAACTCCTAGTCGTGATACGGATCCTAATTCCGGGATCGACTCTGTAGGCAATTTCATCTATATATAAAAATGGATGTTTGTATATACAGGGTGTTCAACTACAGGTGAGAGAAAATTTAAGGGGTGATTCTTAACGATGATATAAGACGAAAATGAAGAATAAAAAAATTGCGATTTCGGCTTCGTTATTTAGCTATTAATAATTAAAAATCAACAACGCGTCTAACAAAAGTGTACTTTGTGTACGTCAAAGAGTTCAGTGTTGTCCAACGATTTGTTAAACATTTTCACCTCGCTGGGGCCCCAAATGAGAACCAAGTTATGCATGCATCTGTCACTCGATACGTGACTGTCGCGTTGTTAATAGCTAAATAACGAAGTCGAAATTGCAATTTTTTTATTCTTCATTTTCGTCTTATATCATCGTTAAGAACCAACCCTTAAATTTTCTCCCACCTGTAGTCAAACACCCTGTATATATGATTAATAGACTTTGAAACTGTTTCATCGATCAACATGAAACTTGGTACATATATGTATTTTTTCATGGAAAAGGTTTTTACGCTACATATTTTTTTGTACCTCGCCACTGTAGATGGCGCTGCAATATATCAACTTCTATACCGTTGAACCTATTGCTATGAAAATTGGTATACATAGGTATTTGAGCACGAGGTATTTTATACTGCGAAACACGTTCGGACACGTTTAAGGTCAAGTCTTCCTGGGAAAAGCATGCACGTGTCATATTACATACCGCGAAAAACCTCCCACCCCCACGCCTACGAACGAGCTTTGCATCTTTCAAATCTATATTCATTATTTTAACTATTATTTCAACAATAAATTGTTATTAATGAATTAATAATGTTCCCCAGGGTTATCATCTATATATAAATGGATGTTTGTATATATATATTAATATACTTAAGATCAAAAATCTAAATTCTTCTCACATTTAGCACGGGCGAAGCCGTGTTGGGGGCTGCTAGTATATTATAAATTGGTAGTGTGTATGAGCTCCGTAGTTAGAGTGGGGATTAGAATATGTACGCATGGCGTGATTTCGCCAGCCGTTAAGCAGTCGCTCCGCAGTCGTTTATGTATCAAGACACGTTTTCATTATATGTATCAGTTTATTACACTATTGTTAAATACATTATCTATATACAAACTTATAGTCATTTCCACGTTAAATACAACAGACTCGACACCACAAGACTCTTCTCGTACTCCAGGGGTACATATACCACACTTTGAGACACACTAGGATACAGGTAGTGATGGACATTCAATGTTTTCGAACCCATCAATCACCACAGAGTTTCGAATCAATTCGATATTTATTCGAAATCAGAAATTCTTGAAACTCTTAAAAGTCTTGATAAAATCTTTATAAATGTTATACATTTTACAGTATTGGTACGTTTATACTGTTACTCATCCCAATGCTGGTGACTCAATCATTGTTTCCTGATACATAGATTGATCACTGTTTCCTCATTTCGAGAGTTTCAATTCTTACAAACTATTGGCAGTTTTAAGACTATTAAGATTTTCAAGACAATGAAGACTTTTAAGTTGTAGGAATGGATAAGGCACGGAAATAATCCACTCGCGTGTCCTATTACTTATAGGAGTCTTTTTATTTGTGCAGGCTACAAAATGCTCTAGCTGAGCTCTCGGACAAGACTGACTTTTCCGGTCATGTCTTGGTATCTCTTAGCTTCTAAGTCTGCCTTCTCTCGTCCTGATTGGCTGGGACTTGCATTAGTCTTAGCCAATCAGGTCATTCCCGGGGACTCTCTTTACGCCTCCCTTATTCCTTGGGCCTTTGGCGCGCTTTCCTCGAACGCGGGGGCAGTCCCGGGAATTTGGCAATGCAGCGGAATTTCCTACGGGTCCGCGGTGCCTGAAGGCCTGGCTGTAGCCTACCTGGCTAGTTCCGCGATCCCTTCGGAAACTCGAGGTTTATGATACCCGTACGTGCTGTTGAGGCCGAAGGTACGAAGGTCTGCTATATGAAAACATGCAATAATAAAACCCTAAAACGCTCGCTAAGACGAGTAACGGCTTTCTCAAAAACAGCTGCAAGCCAACGGGTTCCATAAACTCGCTCGACCATTTGCACGCCAAATGTTCTTAAATGTGCGTGCCGATGGCCGCTACAAAGTCTTCCAAGAGTTTCCTTTAAGAATTCTAAGCTTCAAATTATCTCGCAAGAGATTCGAATTTTTTCTCGTAAACATTGAATCGAAGCGATTCGACTTGATTCAGAACCCTAGGTTCATCACTAGGTACAGGTATGTCACCATTGACGTCGTTCAGCATCGTTCTAAATTCAAAGCTAGTTGAGATTTAAAGGTGCATAATGAGTAATGCATCGCAAACTGTATGTCAATGATACTCGTATACAGCGGCGCGGAGGAGTGGTATCGAACGGTTGTGGACTCGCGTCTTTCTAGAGGATCCGGTTTCCTGATCCGAACGGAAATTGGCCACATCTGCGCCGCACTCGTTACAACTGTCATTGAATCGGTGTAGCACCGGCAAACTGCTATCGGCAACTTCGAATGTCGGCCCTCTCTAATTGAACCGTGGAAAACTGTACTGGATACCAACCCCCATTGTTTCCGCGCGGCAGGCGCGAAAGATAATAATTATATCACTGGAAGAAAAATGTATTTCAGCGGCCGGACCTGGACACTAAATTTCGAATAGTACGTGCTCCAGCGTGAGATACAAGCATCCCATTCCCGTCCTCGACAGGGTCCGCGTATTCGGTCTCATTTTTCATTGGCTCCTTTCACCGCAGACGTGTTCTGCACGAAATCTGTAAGTGTATCTCGTCGAGCACGACCAAACGAGAACAATCACACGTGTACGTGTACTCGTAGATAATATTGGACTTTAAGGAGCGTGTATCCAATGCAGAGCTAGGTAAAATAGTGTTTTAAGTACAGTAGAACCTCAATTATCCGAACTTTCGATTACACGGTCCAAGAGGGTACAGCAGGATAAGCATGGGCCAGCGGCCACCGCTCCGATTTTCCTGATTCTGTCTTAAAACATAATTTTATGTCTAAAAACAGATTGTGTAAATTTTTAAATGTCTACCCCTACCAATAGGCGTGATATCGGGGTAAATTCCCCAGCATTTAAATGCAATTTGCTCTATATTTCAGATTTTTTAGAATTATTTGCTAGTTATTTATAGTTGAAAATAATTAATTAATTTTTTGGGAGTGTTTTTAACTATCTTCCCTTGGGTTGACATCTACCAAAAAATTCTGAAATATTGCTATGATGCTAACCTACTTTGTCTAAAAATCTCAGAAGTGTCCATTTAGTGGAACAGTGTCAAAAAAATAAAGTATGCCGGCGAACGCTCGATTTTATCAGTATCGGCGCAGTGGCCGAGTCCCCTTGCGGTGGCTAGTAATGTGTTACGTATGCGGCAGCGACCGTTGCTAACCTTTGGCCCTTCTGGAGATACGCATCGAAACAATGAATCTATTCACATAAGGGCAATCATTCAGATTTCCGTTCATTAAGATTAGGGCACATAGAGACGATGCATCAAACTGCATCGTTTCCAGGAACCCAATTTTATCAATAGTCCCCACTCTCGTTTAGGCCGATTTTGGGACTATATAAGGGCACTGAATCCCTTCATATTCGGGCTTTCATCTCAAGAGTTTTACACTGTACACGTCGATTCACGTCGCGATCACTGTCGAGCAAGATCGGGTATTAGTTCTCTTTCGAGCAAAACTGTTACATCTCTTCCGGTACGAATCCCATCAACGGGATTCTATAAGTGGATAGCCCCCGCATCCCTCGTTGCGTAAACAGAGAGGTTAGTCCGCGACACCGCGACAATTTACACTCTAAACATTTGTATTCCTTTCGATTCAAGATTATATTATCGTGTGTTAAACTTAAACCTAGAGTTCAGTTTAATCATAACCTTCCTATTTCGATTCCAGACGTTAGCATCCTACGACGATACACCTTTCCCGCTCAAGGTGTATCTAACAATTTCAAATAAGTTACGAGTCGGCGGAACCACGACCTTATCCTTTCCGACAGTGGCACAAACGGATATCCCGGTGTTGAAAGATACACTGGCTAGTCCGGAGTAATTCCACTGTACCCAAAATTCCACACAAACGGATATCCCGGTGGTGAAAGATACACTGGCTAGTCCGGAGTGTACCCTTTAAAAGGAGACCCAGGTGGTGAAAGATACACCTGCTAGTCCTTCCTGTGTTCCACACAAAAGGATACCCCAGTGTTGAAAGATACACTAGCTAGTCCGGCGTGTACAATTCCTACCTATACCAAAAACTCTTAAAATCCCAAACAATCCTCGGTTTCCGCACGCTGCCAAACCTCGGCTCGTAACAGATGG
This sequence comes from Lasioglossum villosulum, assembly GCA_963971365.1. Classification (NCBI taxonomy): domain Eukaryota; kingdom Metazoa; phylum Arthropoda; class Insecta; order Hymenoptera; family Halictidae; genus Lasioglossum; species Lasioglossum villosulum. The sequence goes on from OZ020497.1 coordinate 14,829,656, forward strand.
GAGCGAACGGAAAGTCGGCACGCGTACGGAAAAGCTGATACATGTACAAATGCGACTAAATCTTCTAATATATGATTACAATTGGAAGTCTAAGCAATTATATTTTAGGAAATAGCTTACATTGAAGAAGAAAAATACGTGTAAAGCTAGTTTGTTGCTGTCAAGTAACAGGAAGAAGAAACTTCTTACAAATATGTTGTATGGTCACGATTTTAGAGGTTCTGTTCAATGCTTCGAAGGGCTCCAGTTCGAATCCTCCTCAACTCAACTTTCTCTTCATGCTTTTTTTATTTTTTTATATGTTTTTATGAACTAAACAATTTGTATAGTTTGCACTTCAATACTCTATAAAAAGACTAACTAACTGAATACTAGGTTTCCTGGTCTTCGAATAAACCTGGCAACGCAACACGCGAATGAGTTCTCGCGTTTCGTGCATTTCGTGGCGAGCCATCTTTGAACATGCCACAAAGTAGGCATATTCCTTTATCGCTGGCCTACGTTACAATGTTATCTGGTCACACGCTCATTCGTTTCGTCAGACACGATTAGAATGAATGCGGCTCCATTTATCGGCTGAATTGCAATAATGAAAGAAAAAATTATTGTTGTTACGCAATTATCCCTTCGCGGTCTTGGTACACGCTAGATATTATTATTTCAGTGTTCGAAATTCGAGCGCAGAAATACAAGGCAGCATATTGAATTATAGTAAAGTAATGAGGAGTACAAAGAAAACGAATAAATCAATTATATGGGCATAAATAATAAAACCTAGATTTATATTTCCGCAAAATTAGAAACATGTAAAACATTTTAATCTACGGGTGTCCCAAAATAAGTGTAACTTCCGGAAATGGGAGATTCCTTGGGTCATTTGAAGCGACATTTTTCTTTACAAAAATGGCGTCCGCGGCTTTGTTTAGGTGTTGCGTCGTGGTTTGGTGAATTTAGGAGGACACTCGCGAACGTTGCGCGGATGGATTCCACTCAAGGTTGTAAGGCTTGAGCCCGGTAAACGCGGACGCGTAGACTCGCGAATGTCCTTGTACGACGTGTGTTACTACCCGCCAAATTAATATTGGGTAGCCAGTTCAATGGATTACGTGAATACAAGACAATGATTCCATCGGATATAATTTAGCATAAACGTTAAAAGAAGCGTTTCGTCCCGGACCTGCTAGTGGACTCATCAGTAAGGCTGATCTAGCAGGTCCTGCCTTATACGCGCGCAGATTTGAATAAACCTAATTCGGATTTAATCGTGACAATATGATGCTCGCGGATCTAATGAAAGACGCGATTCCGTACACGAGGGATCTCGACTGATGTGATCCCGTTTTGACGATTGTCCCCATCGCTGGACAACGATATACCGCGATGCAAACTTGTGTTGAACGAATGACAAGACAACGGCCGGTGCGTTGTACTTGTCTAACCGAAGATTCAAAAGCTGCTTGTCCGAAAGCTAAAAAGGAACTGTCGGAATTCGACTTCTTGTTCGTACGCGATGAGACCGAAAATGCACTGATTGGTTCCTGCTGAAAGTTGCATGCACCAATCAGCACACTTTGACTGTTTCAATCTCCTTCTCATAGCTATGATGAAACCTTGGGAAGGAGGAGTGAAACGATATTTAACTCGATCAACGACGAAGCTCGGTAATTTGACACTACCTAGGGTTATCGCTCGGATAGACAAATTTATGGCCCCTTGTCCTTAAAGCGTACAAAGAATTAGGCATCTGGCAATGCCTCGACTTGTCGCTGAATGACCCTAGTTTACTTAATCTTCGAGGAAGACTTTAGTCACGAACGCACCATAAATATTGCCCGAAAGAAACCCACGTGTCTTGTTCCTGCGCGACGGAACATTAGGCGTTATTAACGAAAACCCCGGACCAATCAGAGCGCGGCTACAGCGGATTGATTCTGGTTCGGCCAATAGCGACACCACGTTAAGCGGGACCTGTCGCCGAGTCGGACTCCGTTCGTTATAGCCGGGCTCTGATTGGTCCGTGTTTTTCGATAATAATTCCTAAACAAAGCCGCGGACACCATTTTCGTAAAGGAAAATGTCGCTTTAAATGACGCAAGGAATCTCCCATTTCCTGAAGTTACACTTATTTTGGGACACCCTGTATATTGTAGCCATAGCAAGGAATAAATCAGGAAATTCTGGAAATATGGATTTATTTTGGAATTGGGATTTTGGTACAGGAAATGCGAAGGGAAGATTTCGTTTAACATATTCAGTATACAATGCGTAATTACGAAATACAATTCTCCAGAAAATTCACACGTGTACTCTAGATTCCGTGGTACAAACGACCAGGAGGTGCACTGTCCTATCTCGCTTGACACGGCGTCCAGGTATTATCGCCGTACTCTCCTGTCGGGGTGCTAGTGCTAACCAAGAGCGACCGTGGTCCTTACCTCATCCTCTCTCTCGGAATACCAAATAGACCGAGTCGCTCTACGAACCCTCTATTTATATGCATTCGTCGTTACCCTTGGACGTGAAAATCAACAACTCTGTTGTTAAGCGCGATTCGTCTTTTCGCACGCTCCCCTTACGTCGTTACTTCACGTCAGTCGTCTACAAACTATATTTCTAGAGGGTTTTAGAAACTTTTCGGTCTGACATAATTCTAAAATTTTCTATACATGCTACAATATGATAATTACAAATTGATAATCATGTTTGTTTTATAGAATATTGAAGTGCAAACAATAAAAATCGTTTAGTTTATAAATGCATATAAAAAAAGAAAGTTAAGTTGAGGAGGATTCAAACTCGAGTCCTTCGGAGCATGGAGCAGACGTAACTATAATATCTCTAACATGGTGACCATACAACATACTTTGAGAAGCTTATACTTTCTGTTACTTGACAGCAACAAACTTTATACGTGTTTTTCTTCTTCAATGTAAGCTATTTCTGTAGGAAATGTATGATTTGTATAATGTAACTTGTTGTATAAATGTAAGAATCACGATGAAAGCATCTGAGGCCATATGCTTTTTCAGGGCGGCCGAGTGTAGGAAATGAATGATTTGTATGATGTTACTTGTTGTATGAATGTGAGAATCGAGAATCGTGTATGTATGCGTGAGTGCCGTGATATTGCGATTGCGACATATCTTGTTAAATCAATATTTGTTCTAGAAAATGAATAAACATTAGAAAAAGTAGGATATAAAAGGACGAGTTCACGTAGCGATTCAACTTTTTCTTGAGATACGAAACACGTCATCACGTTTGATTTAAATACGATACGTTTACGTTAATTTCATATATCAGTTGTGTATTTTCTTTTTGAATTAAAACACTTATACAGTTATTTAATATCTTTTCGCTTACATTTCGTAAAATATAATTGCTTAGACGTCCAATTGTAATCATATATTAGAAGATTTAGTCGCATTTGTGCATGTATCAGCTTTTCCGAACACGTGCCGACTTTCCGTTCACTCCCATCACTAGTCACCGCAAGGGGATTCGCCCGCTGCGCCGATACTGATAAAATCGAGCGTTCGCCGGCATACTTTATTTTTTTGACACTGTTCCACTAAATGGACACTTCTGAGATTTTTAGACAAATTAGGTTAGCGTCGTAGCAATATTTTAGAATATTTTGGTAGATGTCAACCCAAGGGAAGATTGTTAAAAAAATTTCCAAAGAATTAATTAATTATTTTCAACTATAAATAACTAGCAAAAAATTCTGAAAAAATCTGAAGTATAGAGTGTATTTATATCTCTTGTTTGCCGTTTATCCCATGTGGATATCTTTTCTCGGTTTAGAGCAAATTGCATTTAAATGCTGGGGAATTGACCCCAATATCACCCCTATCGGTTGGGTTAGACATTTGAAATTTTACACAATGTGTTTTTAGACATAAAACTATGTTTTATGACAGGAATCAGGAAAATCGGAGAGGAGACCGTCGGCTCATGCTTATCCTGCTATACGCTTTCAACTTCAATTTGACATTTCAATTCTCACTATGCGGTTTATAGTTTTTCACGCTGATTCCGAATGTGTCTTTAATTTTTCTCCTAGACACACAGTTTTTTAGAAACTTGTAACTTTAAACAAATATTGTGATGTTATTATAAAAAATATTGAATTGTTCTCTACAACATGTTTAAACAATCATTATGACGGATAGACACCACTTTTGAACCAATTTTTGAGAATATTTTTGAAATTAATTCAAAAGGTAAGGTTCCAGCGGAAAATCGAATTATATGGAGCAGACTTTTATCTTGAGAAACCACCCTTTAAAGTTTGCAACGTCGACGATTTATTCGAACCAGAAGGCAAAATATCTTCGCACGACATGAGTTACCGCCAGTGGCGCACACCACTAGAACGGCCGTTGGCCACATCGTATCCCATCGAATGGTGTGATTGGTACTGGAATTATTGATAATGATTTTAGAAAATTTTCATCCGAATCAGCAATGAAATATTAAAAAATACATTTCGAAAATTACGTGTCAACTATACAAATTTTGAAAATTTCATCGAAGTCGGTTGATGTTAGACAAAAACGAGAGGCATCGAAAAATGTAAGAATTCTTAGACTAATTATAGTTAAAGTTCGAAAAAAACATGCAATTTTCACCATCTTCAAACGTTTTCTGCATATACAAACTAACATTGTATATTTTAAATTTTCATTACAGACTGAGATTAAAAAATTGTAAAATCAATATTTACCATATTTTTCACAAATTAGTAACTCTTCAAGTGATGACAGTCAGACCACTTTTTAAAAAGTTACATCATTTCGAAGGGTGTATAGATACTTTTGTGGCTGGCTGTACACACCGTTTAATATTGTTTCTGGTTTATTAACAGTTAGTCAATGTTGTAACAAAAAATATTCCTCTCGTGGATTATTAATATATTCCTCTTATAGATAATGTATAGTAAATTGAACGTGAAATATAATTTAATATCATTTAATATGTACATACATAATGAATAAATGGAAAATATTACACGGAATATAGCTTTCAAAATGTAATCGAATCAGTGAGAGCCATGCTGCACCAAAATGGATGTGTACTAGTGCGGATAAGTCAAATTAAACTATACTGTCAATTCTACATGTAGATTCAACCATATCAGGTCAGACACAGCGAGAACTAACTGAGGGCAGGTTGGATTCAGTGCAACTGAACCTGGACTAATTGCATTGGTCAGTTTATGCAGTAATTTGTCTCCGTCTACAATTGGATCAATTGAACATATGTTTCACCAACGTGACCCGTATGTCCAGTATAATTCAGTATGTTGTGCTGGAATCAAATCTAGATCTATCCCATTACAATTCACTGTATCCTCGATCTACTATCTCATCTAAACCCAGCAACCTGTACAGATTACATAGAGGAATTTTAATAATTTTATTACTTCATAATTGGACTGCGGATCATCATGCAAAGTAAAAATCTGCTGCATCAATCAATAAGAGCCAATAATCAATCAAAACTAAATAGAAATTTCTTCTTTCCTTCAGGAATTTTAATAGGTTAAATATACTTAATGTATCGATTCATAAATTCTTTTAACCTTCCACTGCTTCAAATTTCATTTTATCATTTACATCGGATATGTGTAAAACCTGTGGGACAAATGCACTTGACATAGTACGTCACGACTATGTACGTCATCGAATTCATTGCTAACCCGATTCAAGCGGTTTATATTCATTATTTCAAGCAACTTGGATATACCTGTACTTGGTATCCCAGTTAAAGCAGTGCACAAAAATATCTTCTTTATTTTTTGTGACATGGATATGTTCATGGCACACTTTGAATGGTATCAACTAAAGTGTACTCTGAAAAGAATATTTTGTTGTCAGACCATTTTTTCATGTTTTTTCAAGGTCACCTGTGTTTTTTATCAGGACAATGTGTATTTTTCTCTATTGCATTTTGTAGATAATGAAAAAATGCATTTGATTATGCTTGAATTATGACCTTCAGATGACCTTGACCACCAATGATGTGATAAAATTGTTGGCATGGTTTCAAAGTAACGTAGTTTCCGTTGTTTAAAAATCTATGTAATACAACTCTATTTATAAGGTTCCAGAGCACGTGTTTTTGTTACAACCAATATTTAATACGTACTTATGTCGGAGATACGTAAGTTCAAAGTTAGTAGTTCTAGAAGACCGGTATTTTCAACCATAATTGAAATTACCTGTGCGACTTATTATAGCGCTGTAACGCTGGTTTATCATCCTTGCTATTATTGGACAGGTCCTAATTCAATATAATATTCTGATTTTATTGCTTTATTTAATTTTTTAAAGCTCTGGGAGATGAAAAATAGAAATCTACACGTCTGGTACATTTCATTAACGAAAAAGTTGCTTATCAATCGCCATCAAGCAATCATTTTTTTGGAAAAGAAGCTGTTAAGGCTATTCAACAAGTGTACGTTTCATTTTCCTGCGACCTATTGCTACCTTATGAATTATCCCCTTAATTATTACTTTATAATTATATATGAAGTAGACAAAACTAATTTTCGCAAATTTAAGGTACATTATTGTTATATATTATAATAAAATGCTTCAGATAGTCAACAGTGTAAGATTTTAATGGTACATATTACAATTGTGAAAAATACAATATAATTTGTATACAAATAGTTTTAAAATACTTCGTCACATGACATGTTTTCATTTATGTCAGGTTCTTCAAAAAATTATGTGACTTCGGGGGGATATTGTTTCCTCTTTTTTGTACATGACGTCTTCATACTACTTATGTATGGATCAGATGAAACTAGTAATCGATTAAAAATATCTTCCATAGTTTTAATTCTGCACATCTTTTTACTATTAAATTGTCGAAAATTCTTGATCTCTTTATTTCGAGCTTCTTGGGCTTCTTCTCCCAACTGTCCTATTGGCAAAATTGCGTGTCGCATTGTATCTCCACAATGAAACAGTACTTTGTGCATTGTAGGAGGCATATTGTACCATGGGTACAATCGAACATATTCTTGTGCTGTTTCATAGCAATAATTCTGGAAAAGTTCTATTTTTGTGGGCAATATTTAACACTAAAATCTTATATTTTTTGCTATCTGAAGTTACCTGATAATAATTTAATATTTGTGGAAATAAATAATTTTTTCACCGGCTGCCATTTTGTTTTTTGTAATTTCGACTTCAGATTCAAATTCATCGGCACGAGAAATATGGGAATACTAATTTTTAAGAGAGTCCAATAATTTGTTGGGTTACGCTTCCGCCATTTTGTTTTTTGTAATTAACTTCCCGATTCATAGGGAAGTTACTGTAATTACCCCGAAAATCGAAAATCGATTTTTTAGCAGATCTTCACGTTTCATGGTTATTGAAGTCATTTTAGACTATTTTTATCAAATTGTTAGTATGTGTGTGTGTGTGTGTGTGTGTGTGTGTGTGTGTGTGTGTGTGTGTGTGTGTGTGCGTATGGCCGTTTTTATGTTATCAAATTTTTCGTTAACGTTTTCTGAAAAAGTAACAATGCGATCAGAATGATGAATGATGCAATCGATGCGCCCCGTCGTAACTTAGAGCTGATTAGATTTTGGTCCATATCGGTCAAGTAGTTTTTTAGATTTTTTAGTTTTTTTAGTTTTTTTCGAAAGAAGTTCATTCAAGAATGCAATTTATACGAGAGGATGGAAATTTTCCACCGAATAAACAAACGTAATTATATATATTTCATTTTTATGTAAAAAAAATTTTTTTAAATTTAACCCTTTGAACACGAGCGGCGCCGATACGGCGTCCGGCCGATGTTACGTAGCAACTCGAGCGGTGCCGATACGGCGCCCGGCCGATGTGAAGTGGCAAGGATGCATATTGGCTATTGTTTTACTAAGTATCACACCAAAACTAATTACGGAGTGTAATATTTATCAAAATTTGTTGTTTTCGACATATAAATGAATAAACTGGTGAAATTTTTTTTTTTAATTTTTTTTAAATTAAATATTTTTGAAGTACCTGTAAAATGTTCACCTAATTTGGCCGAAATCGTCTCGAGTTGCTGGTTCGCGCAAGCGAAAACGGCCTCGAGTTCAAAGGGTTAAAAAAAATTTTTTTTTTCAATTATGCAACTAATGCTAATGTTACCGCTTACAATAATCAAACTAGCTGGTTATTGTTGCTCGCCCGCTTCGCGAGCTCGCGGGTAGGACTGCTCTTTCGAGAGGGTTAGTGGTACGCATTGCTAGTGGGGCATACAGCTATTAATGTTTTTTTACCCCGAAAATCGAAAATCGAATTTTTAACAGATCTTCACGTTTCATGGTCATTGGATTCATTTTAGACTCTTTTTATCAAAATGTCGGTATGTGTGTGTGTTTGTGTGTGTGTTTGCGTGTGCGTGTGCGTGTGCGTGCGCGTGCGCGTGTGCGTGTGCGTGTGTGTGTGCGTTCGTGCGTGCGTGCGTGCGTGTGTGCGTGTGTGTGTGTGTGTGTCAAATTTTTCGTTAACATTTTCTGAAAAAGTAACAATGCGATCAGAATGATGAATGATGCAATGGATGTGCCTCGTCGTAACTTAGAGCTGATTAGATTTTGGTCCATATTGGTCAAGCAGTTTTTTAGATTTTTTAGTTTTTTTCGAAAGAAGTTCATTCAACAATGCAATTTATAAGAGAGGATGGAAATTTTCCACCAAATAAACAAACGTAATTATATATATTTCATTTTTTTTTTAATTATGCAGTTAATGCTAATGTTACCGCTTACAACTAACGAATCGGGAAGTTCTTTGTGTGGCTCGTGGAGAGTCACACACAAAATAAAAAAAAACCATTAATAGCTGTATGCCTCACTAGCAATGCGTACCACTAACCCTCTCGCAAGAGCAGTCCTACCCGCGAGCTCGCGAAGCGAGCGAGCAACAATAACACCATCCGCGAGCTCGCGAAGCGAGCGAGCAACAATAACCAGCTAGTTTTGACTTCAGATTTATAATCAGCGACCGCGACAGCGAATTTTAACAAAATTGGAGTATTCCTTCCTCTTTTGACCAGGTTTTGGCGATTTCCGACCACTGTGCATCGGTGGCCAGTTTTTGTCACGAGTAAGTATGCATCGTGCTACTCTCTGTATTGCCTTACGTGTATCAATGTAACAGATCTCACTGCGAGCGATCAAATTATTAGTGTATGCATAAGTAAACCCCTCGCCATGGCCTACAAATATTCGAAACAGGGACGAATGATGTGAGCGTATTCATAGAAGAAGAGCCATTTAATGTTTGTAATGTTATGCGGTATCGGCTGAACTTTAGAAAACACCCCCCTTCCTTTCGACATGTGACAAACGTCATTCTATTCGTTATGACATGCTGAACACAAAATGTATGTGTCATTTTTGGCTGAAATGAATAGTTTTCGAGATATTCGTGAAAAACTGCAGTTACTACACATTGAATTTTGTGTATTCGTGCATGTCTGTGCTGTGCGTGTGCGTCACCATGATGCGACCACTCGTTAATTGTTTCTACAGATGTATTAGTACGTTCGTTGAACGGTCTATATACCGCGAGAACTTTTTAAAACGTACGATGATGAAGTGTGAATACATATTACGATAATACCACACACACCCACCCAGTGTTTCTGAGAAGAAGGTTCGGTAATTATGTATTGCGAAAGGGTCGCTGTACTCCGATTTTGATGAAATTTAAACATGTTATAGATTTCGACATTTTGAATAACTTTTTCCTTTTCTAATGTAGGGGGGTCGCTTTCAGTTTTCGAGATATTCGCAAAAAACTATTGCGAATACTGTATTGAATTGAGCTGTTAATTCTAACAGACCAATCCTGGATTTTCGTATGCGTGGTCAGGCAGGTCTGACAACAGGCCCTCTCCACCCCCTCCGTGACCTAAACACAACTCATTTTATTCGCATAATCTTTGTAACCGATTCGTTAGTTGTAAGCGGTAACATTAGCATTAGTTGCATAATTTAAAAAAAAATGAAATATATATAATTACGTTTGTTTATTCGGTGGAAAATTTCCATCCTCTCGTATAAATTGCATTCTTGAATGAACTTCTTTCGAAAAAAACTAAAAAATCTAAACAACTACTTGACCAATATGGACCAAAATCTAATCAGCTCTAAGTTACAACGGGGCACGTCGATTGCATCATTCATCATTCTGATCGCATTGTTACTTTTTCAGAAAACGTTATTGTGTTTTATATATGCGAATACGATGTACGTTAAAATTATTGTTACATAAAATCATTTCACCGAAAACATGATTTCATTAATTTCTTGTCACAAAAATCGATTTCCTGTAAAAACCAGAAGTCGTAGACAAATTTTGAGACCAGATTCGAAATCAGCGTGAAAAAATCTACGGGAAATGGTACATAGCATGTTAAAAAAAAATTTTTTTCTGTCTGTGGTAACGCAGGAACCACAGTTTCTTGAAATTGTGAAAATTTAACGAATTTTCTCGAGGTTAAAAACCGTTCGTACCGTAATCTCCCTATTTTCCCATATTCTGCAAAGATTCAGCTTTCATTAAAAAAAAACTCATCGCTCTACCTCATTTCTATCGAAAGTTATTCCTTTTTGAATCGTATTTTGTCAAGTTTACCCAATGTGGGGCGGAGAGGGCCGGCCGCGCATACGAAAATCCAGGAGTAGTTTTTCAAAATTAAATGCTCATCCTATACATATATGTATAATACTATACAGGGTGTCCCAAAATAAGTGTCACTCCCGGAAATGGGAGGTTCCTTGGGTCATTTGAAGCGACATTTTCCTTTGCAAAAATGGCGTCCGCGGCTTCGTTTAGGAGTTATTAACGAAAAACACGGACCAATCAGAGCGCGGCTACAGCGGACTGATTCTGGTTCAGCCAATAACGACACCACGTTAAGCGGGACCTGTCGCCGTGTCGGACTCCGTTCGCTATAGCCGGGCTCTGATTGGTCCGTGTTTTTCGATAATAACTACTAAACAAAGCCGCGGACACCATTTTTGTAAAGGAAAATGTTGCTTCGAATGACCCAAGGAACCTCCCATTTCCGGGAGTTACACTTAGTTTGGGACACTCTGTATAGAGTGAAACACTGTTTTCTGTCATTTTCTACTCTTCAAAACAAAGTCCGAACGTTGTGTTTGCGTTTTCATTGATATTTACACAAAATTCAATGCGTAGTAACTTCAGTTTTTCACGAATATCTCGAAAACTATTCATTTCAGCCAAAAATCACACATACATTTTGTGTTCAGCATATCAAAACGAATAGAATGACGTATGTCACATGTCGAAAGGAAGGGGGATTTTCTAAAGTCTTACCGCGGTATTAACATAGTGGTTGATCCACTCACTATTCGCGAGTAGCTGTTCAAATTTTAAATCGAAAATTCCCAAACCAGATCTGTCGCCACTTGACGTTTTTCTTTGGCGAAAGCTCAAAGAACAAGTTTTTAAATGATACTCCCGACATGATCAACCGCGTAATTAGTGACTGTGCTCCTATACCATCGGAAACAAAAGACAGAGCAGCACAATTAATAATTTCTCGTGAGAGACAATGTATTACTGCCAATAGACATCACTTGGAACTCTATACATAGTACAAGCAGTAAGATTACTCAAATATATTTTTGCACCTGCTACAAAATGCAATAGAGAAAAATACACGTTTTCCTAATAAAAAAACACGGTGACATGGAAACAATTATTCTTTTCAGAGTATTTCTCAGTTGATATCATTCAGCTTGCGCTATGAATATTTTTCAAGTTACAAAATACAAAGGAAATATTTAGGTGGCCTCCTCTAGCATGGGAGATTCAGTACAAGGTAAGATAATCTACAGAGAAAAACCACTAAACTAGCGATTACTATCCCGAATTAACACTGTATACTTTGACAAGTATACACCATGATCAACCATTCACCGTTTCTCGCCCACGCGATCATAAACATTCCATTATTTGCTGCCGAAATAGATCCAATATCACTTTCAGATCGAAGTCCTTTGAACCGCAACGTGCGTCGAGATCTCGATCAATCCCGCATCTATTACGGACCTATCTTAATTAAGCTCGACCCGCATTAAGCGTCAACTGCCGAGCAATCCACTCGGCCGATGTCATTAGAGTGTTGCTGCAATTTTCTTACGCGAAGTTGTCCCTGTAATGTCGCTGTGTACTGTACGCGACGTATGCCGGATCTATGCCCGCCAATTTAATATTGGGCCAGTAGTTCAAATGTTATAATGATACAAAAGACACAGTACAATAAAATACGTTAAATGAAGCGTTTCGTCCCGGACCTGCTAGTGGACTCATCAGTAAGGCTGATCCTAAATAGAATTGAATCGCGACAATGTAGTACGCTCGCGGATCTTATGCAGATGCGATCCCGTTTGACGCGTGTCCTGATCGCTGGACAACGAACTGCCGTAAACCGAGTTGAAATGACGCGAATAACTGACGAGACTAAACTGATGAATGCGGTCTCAACGCAATGTTCGTCAGGCTTCTCGAGCAAGAAATAAGATGCACTGATTGGTTCCTGCAGAAAGTTGCATTTCCCAATCACTACACTTTTGACTGTTAGGACCTCCTTCCCGTAGCACTGAATGAGGCCCTTGGAAGGAGGAGTGGGGCGATCCCTGAATCGGTCACAGACGCGTCTCGGTAATTTGACACGGTACGGTTAACGGTCGCGGGAGATCCTTCGGGGGGACACGATTCATGATACTTTGTATTTCAAGTGTAGAAACAAGCTAAATGTTAGGCCTGATGCCTCGACTGGTCGTCGAATGACCATAGTTCGGTTAATCCTCTACGACGGTCTTTAGGCACGAACGGACCATAAATATTAATCGGAAGAAATCCACGTAGATGGTTCCGACGAGACGGAACACCCCCTCCTCCTCCCGGCCCCGAGAATTCCATCTGAAAACCTGCGTGCGCGAGACTGCTATTGGGTAATTGTACCGGTGTAAATAGTTAGCAAAGGCAATCAATGAACAATCGAACGAATGGTAGCCGACGGTGCATCGACACACGACGTCACCACCGCAGTTATCTGTCGACCTACCAATTCCATCACGCTCGACCAACGACTCGTTGCCCCATACGCTGCAAGTATTTCATTCGGTGGTCAACTCGACTAGACGCCTGTGTTTCCACCTCCTCCTCCCTCTTCACCCCTGTTCCACGCCTCCTGCCCACCTTCGCCGAAAACCCCCAGATAATTGTACACACCCTGGTTACTGTGTGATCAGCCCCGGTATAACTACACGGTCGCGCGTGCCTGTGTTATCAATGCAACATTATCACGGTTTTCCCAGACATCCATCTACGCTCGGTCCACATACGTCGCCGCACAGCCCGGAATTCCCTTCACGCTGTTGCATTGTTCCATTCTTTCCCCGCCGACGCGACGGATCTTTAGAGAACGCTGCCCGCGTTATTTCCCGTTACCCGAAAGAGAGACACGAGCGAACGTAATACAAACCCTGCTCTGTCAGCTACGTGATCGACGACACAATTTGGAGAAACGGGGCAGGCCGCGACCGAGACGCTCCCGAACCCTTCCATTTGTCACCTTTCCCCGCTTCGAAACTTTTAAAGGGACATTCTAGTGTAACAGGTACCGAAAGTCGACTTTCTTTTGCATGTATCGAGAGTAGGTTTAAAAGTTGCTTTTTGTCCAGTCGGCAGGTCGAAAAAAAGGCGTCAACCTGGAAAGTATTCCGAAATCAATGAAATTTTGACACGTCGTTTAGGGGTACTCTGGGGTGTCGTATCTGAGTTTCCAACCTCGAGAACCCTGTGCTAACTTGGGGAGGGGGTAAAAACCATGATTTTTATTACCTTGCTTTGACTTTTCGCTTATTACTCAAAAACTATGGGTCCTAAGAACTTTTTGTTTTTATTTTTGGAAAGAGCATTAAATTTCTTTCAAATTTCACTGTTCAATTGTAATTTTCGGCCCAATATGCACCGAGCGACAGGCGTTAAAAATTAGGAAATTATGTGGCAACTGACGAATATAGGAAAAGACAGAGCAAATTATACTGTCCAATAACAAAAATGTTTCCATATAACTATTGGGTGTATCTTATACAGTTTTTGGCGCTGATTCCAAATCTGGCCTTATTTTTCTCCTAATCGCCCTGTTTTTGAGAAATTTGAGTTTGAAAAAAACATACCATCATAACATATTACGGCGAAACTTCCGTTTATAGCAAAAATCAGAATTCGATGAAATTTTGAAAATAGTTTCATTTTTTACTAAAACAACGATTGCCAGAAGGATTTCTCCCGTTTAGAAAAAAAATTTTTTATCATTTCAATGTTGCGCTCTAGCTTACCGACTACTGACTTACCGACTTTGTACTTTATGTTTCCGCTGTGCGCATGCGTCCGTGTGATGTGAGAGTTTGTCAAATGCTTTTAGAGTTGTATAAGTCGTATAGGTTAACAATGAGTCATTTAAATTTGTTTTACATTGTAAAAAATAGAAAGATTTTGACTCAACACTAGAATAGGTGAGAGAACTTGGGGCGAAACTTCCGTTTATTATACAAATCAGAATTCGATGAAATTTTGAAAATAGGTTCAATCATCTATAAACGAATCCTCTTTAGTTTAAAGTAATACATATACAAGGTGTTCGACTACAGGTGGGAGAAAATTTAAGGGTTGGTTCTTAACGTTGATATAAGACGATAATGAAGAATAAAAAAATTGGGATTTCGGCTTCGTTATTTAGCTATTAACAAATAAACATCCGCAAAAAATGCGGCAACATATCTAACAAAGAGGAGCGCAACAGTCACGTATCAAGTGACAAATGCATGTATACCTTAGTTCTCATTTGTGGCCCCAGCGAGATGAAAATGTTTAACAAATCGTTGGACAACATTGAACGTTTTGACGTACGCAACGTCCACTTCTGATTGACGCGTTGTTGATTTTTAATTGTTAATAGCTGAATAACGAAGCCGAAATCGCAATTGTTTTATACTTCATTTTCGTCTTATATCATCGTTGAGAAACACTCCTTGACGCATGCGCATAGCACGAACATAAAGAAAACGGTCAGTAAGTAGTCGGTAAGCTAGAGCGCAACATTGAAATAATAAAAACAATTTTTTCGAAACGGGAGAAATCCTTCTGGCAATCGTCATTTTAGTCAAAAAAGAACCTATTTTCAAAATTTCATCGAATTCTGATTTTTGCTATAAACGGAAGAACAGCCCATATTACTATTACACATCGCTGGATTCGGAAAAGTCTAGACTATCTTTTGCTGCAAAGAACAATAAAATATCTTATATAATAACATGAAAATATTTGTTCAAAGTTGAAAAACATGTTTTTTTTCAACCTGAAATTTCTCAAAAACTGGGCGTGTAGTAGAAAAATAAGGCCAGCTTTGTAATCAGCGCCAAAAACTGTATAAGATACACCCAATAGTTATATGGAAACAATTTTCTTATTGGACAGTATAATTTGCTCTGTCTTTCCCTATATTCGTCAGTTGCCACTTAATTTCCTAATTTTTAACGCCTGTCGCTCGGTGCATATTGGGCCGAAAATTACAATTGAACAGTGAAATTTGAAAGAAATTTAATGCTCTTTCCAAAAATAAAAACAAAAAGTTCTTAGGACCCATAGTTTTTGAGTAATAAGCGAAAAGTCAAAGCAAGGTAATAAAAATCATGGTTTTTACCCCCTCCCCAAGTTAGCACAGGGTCCTCGACGTCGGAAACTCAGATACGACACCCCAGAGTACCCTTAGATGACGTGTCAAAATTTCATTGAGTTCGGAATACTTCCCAGGAGAAAGTACCTGGCGAGTGGACTATTTCAAGAATTTTATAATATTGATTGTCGCCCCTGGCGAAACTAAAAGACTTTCTCTGTCTGTGACCTTGAATAACCTTGAGTAATTAAATTCACTGAATTCCTAATGAAAGGAACTATCATCGTGTTTAAAAAGGGGTGGCCCGTTTAAAAAAATGAAGGTGACCTTGAGATCTTTAATAAAACGAACAAAAAAGCAAATATTTTTATGGCACTGTGTGAGCCCTATTGAACCAGTCAACTTTGTCCTTGAAATATTTAACGTATCTTTAAAAACAATTAGGATATTTAAGGCGCAAACGTTAGATGAAAAAGTGTAAAATACGTGTTCAAGGATTTCGAGAGGGAAAGAGGGGGTAGTATAATTTTTTTATTTGTATACTGTGGTGTATATGTAATACATATAAAGCATTTGATCAGATGAGTGAATGCCACCCATACAGAGTAATCCAGTAAAAATTAACACTCAAGTATCTCTATCAGTTTCGGAGATACTAAAAAGCTTTATTAACGATCGTCACGACCGGTGGTTCTGTCGTAGATAATAATGAAAAAAGTCAACCATATACAGGGTGAGTCCGCAGAAACAGAACACCTAAATAACGGGGCTGCTATCGATGTTAGGAAGAGATGCATCAGATGGAACTTGCATGGTTTCGAGGGATCATTAATCTGATGTTAGTAGCTTTTTTTGTAGGTGGACGCGTAAAGGACATATGAAGGTCAACTTCATTTTTAACTTCCCGATTCATAGGGAAGTTATTGTAATTACCCCGAAAATCGAAAATCGAATTTTTAACAGATCTTCACGTTTCATGGTCATTGGATTCATTTTACACTATTTTTATCAAAATGTTTGTATGTGTGTGTGTGTGTGTGTGTGTGTGCGTATGTCCGTTTGTATGGTATCAAATTTTTCGTTAACGTTTTCTGAAAAAATAACAATGCGATCAGAATAATGAATGATGCAATCGATGCGCCCCGCTGAAACTTAGAGCTGATTAGATTTTGGTCCATATTGGTCAAGTAGTTTTTTAGTTTTTTTAGTTTTTTTCGGAAGAAGTTCATTCAACAATGCAATTTATACGAGAGGATGGAAATTTTCCACCAAATAAACAAACGTAATTATATGTATTTCATTTTTTTTTAAGTATGCAGTTAATGCTAATGTTACTGCTTATAACTAACGAATCGGGAATTTCTTTGTGTGGCTCGTGGAGAGTCACACACAAAATTTAAAAAAAAACCTTAATAGCTGTATGCCTCACTAGCAATGCGTACCACTAACCCTTTCGTAAGAGCAGTCCTACCCGCGAGCTCGCGAAGCGAGCGAGCAACAATAACCAGCTAGTTTAATACATCAATCGATGCAGCTGGACATTCGTTATAAAAAAGTACTAACCTATGTATGTCGAAAAGTTAGTAGTTCAGGATATATTTCAATTTAAATAACTCTGAAATACCATTACAGTCATACTAACAATAACTCGTTAGCGTTTACTTACTAGTGTAACGTCTTAGTACGAAAGTAATGGTATTTTTGAGTTATTTAAATTGAAATATCTCCTGAACTACTAACTTTTTGACATACATAGGTTAGTACCTTTTTATAACTAATGTCCAGCTGCATCGATTGATGTATTAAAAAAACCTCATTCCATTTTTAAAAAAACGAAGTTGACCTCCATATATCCTTTACGCGTCCACCTACAAAAAAAGCTACTAACATCAGATTAATGACCCCTCGAAACCATGCAAGTTCCATCTGATGCATCTGTTCCTAACACCAATAGCAGCCGCGTTATTCAGGTGTTCTGTTTCTGCGGACTCACCCTGTATAACATATAATTTCTGAATTTCTTTTCGTATTTGTTGTATTAATATTGCACGAGAATTGTAATGAACTACAATATCAAATATTATATTGAATATTGAATTATCGTATTTTACACTATATTGCGAGTGATAGAATTAAGCGAAACATACTTTAAACAAAGGAAATAATATAATTCGAAATATAATATGCGAGCGATTAACTAAAAGAAACTTCCGTTAAGATTTATTCGTTATTGAAGAATATAAAAAATTGATAAAAGATTGCTGAACAATGGACCGGTGCAAATGAATTGAATATCATACGTCCGGTCGAATGATACGCGATAATAGACCGGTGCAAATGAATTGAATATCAAGCGTCCGATCAAGCGTCCATCCAACATAAGAAGATTAAGCGAAAAAGAACCCAGATAGCACGGACGTCCATTGGACGTCCGGTGTATGTCCAATTTACGTCCATTGGACGTACATCGGACGTCCGGATGCTATCTGGGAATTGATTAACAAATATATAAAGGGAGCATCCTCATCAGGTGCAACCAGCTGACAATAAAAATCTCTGAAGTACTTCTCGTTTATCCACAGTTCAGTTAAATCCAATCAAGATTCGATCAAATCATAAATTCAGGACAGTAAATTAAATTTAGCCAAAGCAAAGTCAGTTCAGTTAAAGTGTTTTATGAAATTGGAAATTGAAGTGTAAAAGTTAAAGTTTGAATAAAAAAATAGCGTGTATACCCGCTGGATTTTTATATTCCCATCACCATCTTCAACTTCAGCATCAACATCATCATCGTCATCCATCACCATCTGAGCAAATATTTTTCAAACCAGGAAGCGACCGAGTAACATAATTAAAACCGAAACGAAACCAACATATTGGAAAATACTAACATTTATAATAATAATTAATAACAATTTCATGTATTCTGAATTTGTTTCTTTTAAAATACACTTTGTTCAATTGTTTTATTTAAAATCAATTATCAAAATCATTATAAAATACCCAACATCGATTTCTTCGTTCCACATCCTTAATTAAAGTCATTTAAATATTAAAAAGAATCCTCAATTACCCGAACCGAAGCCGGTGAATGCAGGTAGGTTCAAAACTGCGTTATATCTCTTATTAAAATATTTAAATTTTTATATAGAAGTAATAATGTTTTTGCAGCTGGAGAATTCTCAAAGATTTCAGGTCGTCTTCACTTTTTAAAATAGAATCATATACTTTTTTATACATTAATTGGTGCAGCTCGATGTTTTCTATAAAAAAGTATTGATCTATGTATGTCGAAAAATGATTTGTTTAATCGATATTTATCTTCTGTCTTGAAACTCTTAGAAGCATGTATAGTTATTTTCTGTAAATGCATATTCTACTACAGAACTATGATTTCTGAAAAAAAATTATTTCATGTACTAAAATTCTATTTATTGAAAACGAAAAACCGAAATATCTCGAAAATTCCGCAAAACTGATATATCGACTCTTGGGTATTATAATCGCTAAAATAGGCTCCACTTAAGCCACTATGACTCCTTTATTTGTGGTTCTTCTAAACTAAAAAAGTTATTATCAGTTACCACAGTAATGCAGTAAAATGGTACTAAAATTTCAGAAAGATTGATTCGACGGGTTAGTTAGAATACATTCTGAAACTAGTTAATTTTCGGCGATTTCTACTATTTATGTTGTTGTTTATTGCTGTCTCGTTACCTGAAACTGCATTAAACTATTAACTTGGCTGGAAAATCTTCTTGAATTTTTTCGACGTTGCACCTGCAGATTATTCAACAGTTTTCGAGGGAATTTTTCGTTTCGGACGCTGTTTCCGGGAAGCATTCTTTTTATTTCAAACAGGAAAATGAAAACTGTTGTTTTCATTCTACTACATGATGGCGTTTTGAACATTTTTCGAAATAGATGGTATTAAAACCAATTTAAATATTTCGGCAAACTTTTCAATGTTCGGCATTGAAAAACAAATGATAAAAAAACACTATAAATAAGGAAAAGTGACCTAGAAACCAAACTCTAGTTCAAACTTTTTAGTTTACTTTAGCTATTGAAACTTCTGTAGACAGTGCACCGTAGTTCAGAAATACTGCATCGCATGATGCATTTCTGACAAAAATGGATAAGTACAATTTAAAATAATGATTATATAATTAACAGAAGTTCGAAACATCAACGTATTATTTCCAACTGATAAAAAAAATTAAAATAAATAATTAACTTCAATTGGTTCCTGTTTCCTACAATTCAATATGTGCAATTTTCATTTGAAATATTGAAAAATATGAAATCTGTAAATACCTGAAAAGTGGTCCGGGTAGACATAATCAGTTTTGATACTATACTACGCAAATAATTTAAGTAATTATTTAGAATGTACCACTCTTCTCCGATTTTGATTTTAAGTGTTATAGATTTTGACATTTTGAACAAATTTTTCCTTTTTCAATATAGACTATTCTGAATGAATTGTATTTAGGTTGTGGAGACGGCGGAGAGATTCCCGACTAGAGTTTCAGTTAGGCAAACCGTTAGGTCCGCATTAGGCTAGCCTAATTTCACGTTATGTCCTAAGGGGCAGCCCCATTGGGCAGACATGCGGAATGTAACGCGGAATATCCACCACTGCCTAATTGGGAAATCCGAATGAGGCCTGCATTAGGAAATCCGCGTATATTGTCGCATTGAATTTTCCCAAAGATTTATTTTTCTATTTAAACAATAACTTCTTATTGGCAGATGTCATACATTTAAGGACCAAAACTTAAAAAATGAAAAAAATGACGATAGCGGGACTAGAACCAGCGACCTGCTGATTAATTTTTTTTCTGTAACATATTTATTGCACTTTGTATAACATGTATACATTACATATGTAGCTTAACTATTGTAGGTGTCCCAAAACTAGTGTAGGTGCGAAAAATGGGAGGTTGCTTGGGTCATTTGAAGCAACATTTTCCTTTACAAAAATGGCGGCCGCGGCTTTGTTTAGCAGTTATTAACGAAAAACACGGACCAATCAGAGCGCGATTTAGACGCGAGGTAGCACAGTGGGCCAGAAATGCTATGCATGGCGCTTTTTTCGCGCATGCGCGAGTTCGTCAGGAACGTATCTGCGTCCGAAGTTTGTGGGGGACTATTAGGGAGAAAGTAGTGGGAGACTATTATTAGCGGGAACGTCTAGCGGAGTCCGTTACGACCGTTACGACACGAGGCGCGAAAGAACAGCGGCCTGCGAGAATTAATATTTAATCAAATAATAAATTTTGCGAAATTAGCGGGGCGACCAAGGTACCCGATTTTCGTACTCGACTGAGGCCGTCTACGTCAGAATATTCGCGCATGCGCGAAAAAAAAGCGCCACGCATAGCATCTCTGCAGTGGGCCTGACGCGCCAACTGTCAATTGGCCGACGTGCCATCGCATGTCTAGATCACACACTGATTTGTCCGTGTTTTTCGTTAATAACTCCTAAACAAAGTAACGGACACAATTTTTGTAAAGGAAAATGTTGCTTCAAATGACCCAAGGAACCTCCCATTTTCCGCTCCTACAGTAGTTTTGGGACACCCTGTATACAATGTAATCGGCGCTTAGTGCTTAAGGGGGTACCGTAACCCCTGATCTGGGTATTTATCAGTGTAAGCAACCTCCACGCTGAAAAACAGTTTGGCAACAGTGATGATCATACATTTGTATCAATCTAACGCTTCAATTTCGCTATCAATACAGGTTTTTTTCTTTTTATCAATATCTTTATTGCTATTAATAGATCCGAGTGGCTTCAAGCCCTTTATATTTTTGTTGTTACGAATATACGCCGATAATTCTCCTGTCTAAGCGCCATCTCGTTTGAGTAGCTGAACTAAAATTAGTTCTACTTGCCCTTCATTGCCCTTCATGAACGGAATCTGGAGAACAATTGAATGCGATCACGGGAAAACATTTTTTGTCCTGATATTAGCATGTTATGAGCTGTGTGAGGCCTCATTGTAAAGAGGAAGGTTCATCATAGCCCACTCTGCTCATGATTTAAGTCGAAAAAATCATTTTGTATTAGAAAAATACATTAGGATCTGCGGAATTTTTCTTCATTTGTTTTCCCTATTTTAGACACTCATATTATTAGATATAAACATAATCGAACTAAATCATGAGCAGAGCGGGCTATGATGAACCTTCCTCTTTAGAATAAGCCCACACACAGCTCAAAATATGTTAATATGAGGTCAAAAAATGTTTTCCCACATACACTAATTTCGTTAAGAAAACAGTGTTTGCGGGAAAACATTTTTTGTCCTCATATTAGCATGTTATGAGCTGTGTGAGGGCTTATTGTAAAGAGGAAGGTTCCTCATAGCCCGCTCTGCTCATGATTTAAGTCAGAAAAAACCTTTTTGTATTAGAAAAATACATGGGAACCTGAGGGTGGTTGTCTCGACTTGTTTGCCCTACTTTGGACGCTCATATTATTAAATATAAACATAATCTTGTTAAATCATGAGCAGAGCGGGCTATGATGAACCTTCCTCTTTAGAACAAGCCCTCACACAGCTCGTAACATGCTTGTATAAAAACAAAACTTCGTTTCCCGTAAACACGGTTTTCACTTGTTTTTCTAGTAATATTCTAGTAATATGCTAGTCACATCCATGGGTACGGTACCCTCTTAAGAGGATAGGGTACCCATGTGACATTACTAGAATCTAACTAGATTTTGGGCCAAAACAGGGGTTTACGCGGAAACGTTTCACGTCCTCATACGATTATATTTTGAGCTGAGTGAAGGCTCATTCGAAAGAGGAAGGTTGCACGCAGTGCGGTCTTCTCATGTTTTTGTTAGATGATGTTTATATGAAATAATATGAGTGTCCAAAGTAGGCGAAACAAATGAAGAAAAATTCCGGAGATTCCAATGTATTTTTCGCGCACAAAAAGATTTTTCTCGCGAAAAAATCGAGAAGACCGCACTGCGTATAACCTTCCTCTTTCGAATGAGCCCTCACTAAGCTCAAAATATAATCGTATGAGGACGTGAAACGTTCCCACGTGATCGCATTCAATTGTTCCCCAGATTCCCTTCACGAATGGTGAGTAGAAGCCATTTTAGTTCAGCTACTTAGACGAGATGGCGCTTAGTCAGGTGAACTCAGGTGAACTATCAGCGTAGATTCGTAACAACAAAAGTGTAAAGGGCATGAAGCCACTCGGATCCATTAATAGTAATAAAGATAATGATTAAAAGAAAAAAACCTGTAATTATAGCGAAATTGAAGCGTCAGATTGATGCAAATGTATGTTCGTCACTGTTGCCAAATTGGTGTTTCGAGCGGGGGTTGGTCACAATGAAATACCATGGTCACGTGATTACCCTACCACCTTAAGGGGTACCAGACCCATGGATATGACTAGCATATTACTAGAATATTACTAGAAAAACAAGTGAAAACCGTGTTTACGGGAAACTATTTTTTGTTTTTATACAAGCATGTTACGAGCTGTGTGAGGGCTCATTGTAAAGAGGAAGGTTCATCATAGTCCGCTCTGCTCATGATTTAACAAGATTATGTTTATATTTAATAATATGAGCGTCCAAAGTAGGGCAAACAAGTCGAGACAACCACCCTCAGGTTCCCATGTATTTTTCTAATACAAAACGGTTTTTCTGACTTAAATCATGAGCAGAGAGGGCTATGAT
This sequence comes from Lasioglossum villosulum, assembly GCA_963971365.1. NCBI lineage: Eukaryota > Metazoa > Arthropoda > Insecta > Hymenoptera > Halictidae > Lasioglossum > Lasioglossum villosulum. The sequence goes on from OZ020497.1 coordinate 14,853,102, forward strand.
CAACCTTCCTCTTTACAATGAGCCCTCACACAGCTCATAACATGCTAATATGAGGACAAAAAATGTTTTCCCGTGATCGCATTCAATTGTTCCCCAGATTTCGTTCATGAAGGACAATGAAGGGCAAGTAGAACCAATTTTAGTTCAGCTACTCAAACGAGATGGCGCGGCGCTTAGATAGGAGAACTATCAGCGTAGATTCGTAACAACAGAAATATAAAGGGCATGAAGCCACTCGGATTCATTAATAGCAATAAAGTTGTTGATGAAAAGAAAAAATCCTGTAATGATAGCTAAACTAAAGCGTTAGATTGATACAGATGTACGTTCATCACTGTTACCAAACTGTTTTTTACCGTGGAGGTTGGTTACACTGATAAATACCCAGATCAGGGGTTACGGTACCCCTTTAACAACTAGTACCTGCTTACATATACTAAGCTTAACCTAGTGATATTGCTTTATGTATTTATTATACTCGCTTACGATTTTGCTTAATACCCTGCTCTGGTTGTTTTTATACTTAGTGATAATGACTGGGGTACAAGAAAACAATATATGGCGCTTAAAAAACCTACCTATGCAAGTTAAACTGATCATTAATATTTCTCGCTGCGTCGTTGGCTACTTCGGTTGTAATACATAAGTAGACGCGATCTCTTTATGACTGGGAAACAGATTTTCAAATGCAATTTTCTCGGAAAGTCTTGTGGAGTACGCGCTACTGCTTTGCTAAATTACATTTGAATATGTAATCTTGAAATACTGCAACTTTCAGGAAAATCCGTTTCCTGTCGACCGCGACCTCTTCTTGTGAGACGTGTGAGTTAACCAGTTTTCAAATTTTGCATATCATTCAACATCATGTCGGACAAGAATTTATGTTAATTTACTGTTCAGTCTATACACTGAACGTGAACAGCGCGCGGATGATTGCTCCAATCTGTAAAGCTTATGAGTCCTGCAAGACCGCGGACGCGTTGACTCGCGAATATCGCTGTACTAATAATCCGCCAAATTAATTTTAGATTGTCGGTTCACTGATCGCTTGCGAGTATTGTCGTGTTTGAGGAATCGCATTTCGTCAATTTGCCATGTTTCGATGGCTGGATGTGGAAGGCGCAATGCTGAGGGCGAAAAACTGATTGAAAGCTAATCAGTAGACTGCTGATCTTTATGCATTAATGAAGAAAATGTTTGGTCGAAATATAAAACAGTAAAAGATTTAAAAAATTTAAGAATATTGTAACTTTGAGTTCAATATAATAAAATCATTAAGGAATGAAATAAATTTTAATATTATTCCTGCTTCCCACAATCAGTGCGGAATATTTTTATTTTGCATAAAGATCCGCAGGCTACTAATCAGACTATGCGAAGAACTAGGCAGTGTCACAGTTTCAGTGAGGCTCCTCTAAAAAACGTCAGGGCATCTTTAAGTTTTGGAGGTCGCGTTGTATCACCGAGTTCCATGACAAGGGAAAATGCTCTGATTAGTTCCTCCCGAACGTTGCATTTCCCAATCAGGACACCTTCGACTGTTCAGGCCTCTTTCCCGTAGCTCTAAGAAGGCCTACCCGGAAGGAGGAATCGGACGATACGTAACTCTGTTCACGGCGAGCCTCAGTACCGGTTGCGGTGGTCATCAGCAGGGACTAGGTTTATGGCGTGTTACAATTTTAAGAAGACGCATATGTCGTAGATTAAGACAATAGCATAAGCATTGCCGGAGTCGGCTGCCGAGTGATCGCACGTGCACCTTACATTGTAGCGCGGCCGAGATGGTTGATCGAGAGTGGCTGTTAGGATCGGTTTTCTTACGCGCAGCCGAAACGTTTGGTCGGCTGCGACAATCGGAATCGGCTCCTTTGGAATGCGTGCACGTGGACGGAATGAATCTGCGGAGTGGGGAAAATACGAGGCAAGACCCTCGAGGGCCCGAGACCGGCCGGCAGATTTTTCTGAGGACTCGAAGAGTGCAGAACAGTGCCTCCGCAGATTCAATCAGTCAGATACGTTCGGTAGTCGACACGCGTAAAGAAAATGAGGAAGGGAAACGCCGATGCAGATGGGTCGCGTCCGACCGCTCGCGCGACGACACATATAAAACTAAATATTTGAGTGACGTCTGGAATGATCACTAAATGACAATGCTAGTTTAATCCTCGAAGAAATCTTTTCATCACGAACTCGCCATAAAAAACTGTCCGACGGACGACCCCTGTTCGCAGTATTATTCTATGGCACTTCTTAAGATTGCATAACCTAGGTGTGCACTAGGGTGGTCCTTATTTTACGACCATGAAATTTTCGGCGGGCCCCCCTCCAATATTGTTCCTTTTCATGAAAAAATGATATATCCATAGTTTTAGAGCAACCGGACATCGGGAAGTCGTGCCTCATCGAGCGCGAAGTTTTGAAATAGAGGTAAGAGCGCGCTAAATGTAAAGCGTAAACTGAAAATTGAAGTTAAATGTTTTATACAAGTTTCATACAATATTTTATGCTTTGTACGAATTAAGATTATTCTACATTAATTAGCCTGTTGAAATTCTATCCGCCACCTTTCCGCTAAAAAGTTATTTTCGCGAAGCGTAATATCGGTGAGAACGATCGGCGCGACGCGTTGAACCGTTGCACCGAGGTCCTTTTCGTCTATTTTTATGTTTATTTACTCGAATGCCGCCTATGAACATAAAATTCGAATAAAAAAATAAATAAAAAAGTATAATGCAATTGCTTTGCATTGGGATGGTAAAATGTTACCATCTTTAACTGGCAAAGAAAAAGTTGACGGATTACGAGTAATAATCACCTGTGATGGAGATGAACAATTGCTCGGAATTCCAGCGATACCTTCTGGTACTGGTGAAGACCAAGCTCTTGCGGTTTATGATGTATTGGTAATACGATAATATGATGTATGATAAATTTTTTTAAAAGATTTTCGATTTCCATAGATTTTATAAATAAGGATCCCTCAGAATGGGAAAGTGATCCCAGTTATAACGCAGGCTTAATTATAGTAAATAATTCAGTTGTAGTTAATGATACGGCAGAAGGAGGAGTCAAACTTATGGAAGAATTTAACGATGTATTATCGCGAAATGAAAAAGAAAAACAATTTATAATGCAAACTGTGTCAGACTACAGAAAGCGCTATCCAGACGCAAAAAGGACTACATTAACGAAATCTGTGTAAAATGTCTTTAGTTGTATTTGTTGTATTAAATGTATTTGTTGCCTTGTACATATTAAAAAGTATTTAAACTCAATACCTCGATACCTCTTAGCTTCTTATCTTCGCCTTTACATATACGGTGTAATATTCACCACATCCGGATAAAAATATTATGCTCTGATTAACTATAACATATTTATGTCCAATCTTAATTTCTCTACTTTTTAAATTAGTATAAGAATAAAACTACAAGAATTGGTATTTTCAATAAAATACGTAAAATTTGACATATACATTTACAAAAATATGATAATTAATTAATTGTTATATTGAAAATATTACATTTTGGTACTATTATAATCAATATTTTGACACAAGAAGAACGTTTAGTCATAATCAAAAGTCTTTTGATCAAATATTTCCATTCCTACGAAATTTCATGTTTTTCGCAACTTCAACGTCGATGAGGCACGGTTTTCCCTTGTCCGATCAACTTCAAACTTTGCAGAAATTATTTTCTTACTCAAAGGCACAATTTTCGGGAGGGGCCGCGAAAAAATCTCGCAAAAAAATTTCACCAAGTAGAGCTAAGGACCACCCTAGTGTGCACTCGGCCATCTCCATTTGGACCATGCATGGCAACTGTTAGGAATGCCTAACTTATTGTTAGACGCACACCATTCTTTCCGCATTAGGCCCACATTCGTGTTAAGGTATGCCTAACTGAAATTCTAATCGGGTTACCATTCATACGAACATCAAGAAGTAATCTTTCAAAATTGAAAACTCACTTCATATGTGTACACTCTCTCATCTCCACAGCGTGTTTAGAAAAAAAAGTAAACAGACGCCGCGCCGAAGCAGCCTTACGTTGCCACGGAGGGTGCAAAAATACGGAAAATTCAATATAGCTATGATTTTTTGCGAATATCTCGAAAACTAAAAGTGACTACCCTATATTGGAAAAGGAAAAAGTTGTTCAAAATGTGTAGCTGCATAACATATTTAAATTTCATCGAAATCGGAGATGAATGGTCTCTAAATAAATAATTATCGTTTATTTTCATTCTTAATATGTTAAATAGGTTGAAAATAAGGCTGTTCTTCCGTTTATGGCAACAATAAGAATTCGATGAAATTTTGAAAATAGGTTCGTTTTTTACTAAAATAGCGATTGCCAAAAGGATTTTTGGCGCGTCGAAAAAATATTTTTATCATTTCAATGTTGCGCTCTACCTTAGCGATTACTGACATACCGACTTTGTACTTTATGTTCGTGCTGTGCGCATGCGTCATGTACAGTGACTCCCATTAATATTCGGACGCTCTAAAAAAAACGATATCTGGTTTAATATTGAACTATACGACTTGAATTTTTGTTGGGCAGCTAGAGCAAATAGTTTGCTACAGAATGTAGAAAACCATTTTTTCAAAAGTTGCAATTGATCGAAGTTGTAGAAAAAATACGAAAAGTTGCATTTTACAAGTTTTTTATGTGGGCGTACATAGAAAATTTTAAAAATGCGTTTTGTAGATCTGTGTCAATTATATGCAATGCGAAAGTTTCATCGAAATCGGTTGATGCGGGAAGAAACGACAGGCATTGAAAGATGTGAGAATCTATAGATTTACTGCAGTTATGGCCCGAAAATCGTGAAAATCTGAAATTTTTACAATCGTTAAACGTTTGTAGCTCATTGCAACGTCAAACAATATTGACGAAATTTTCAGAATATGTTTAATTGATACAGATCGATAAAACGTATTTTAAAAATTTTTAATACAGGCCCACATAAAATTAATGTAAAATGCAACTTTTAGTATTTTTTCTACAACTCCGATCAATTGCAATTTTTGAAAAAATGTTTTTCCACATCCTGTAGCAAACTATTTGCTCTAGCTTCCCCAAAAAATTCAAGTCGTATAGTTCAATGTTTAAAGGGGTACGGTCACCCATGGATTCTAGGATATTTATCAGTGTAACCAACCTCCACGCTGAAAAACAGTTTGGCAACAGTGATGAACATACATTTGTATCAATCTAACGCTAATTAAACTAAGTTTCGCTATCATTACAAGTTTTTTCTTTTTGTCAATATCTTTATTGCTATTAATGGATCCGAGTGGCTTCAAGCTCTTTATATTTTTGTTGTTACGAATTTCCGCTGACAGTTCTCCTGACTAGGCGCCATCTCTTCTAAACCAACTAAACTAAAATTGGTTCTAGACTTGCTCTAGACTATGTCTGTATGAACGAAATATGGGGAAGTTGAATGCAATCACGGGAAACGGCTTTTCGTCCTCATACAAGCATATTTTGAGCTGAGTGA